>JAODKL010000002.1:20636219-20653825 GCA_026780765.1 Petrocephalus schoutedeni | reverse complement strand
CACAGATAAGTGCCTCACTGCCAGGGGCCCTCCTCACAGATAAGTGCCTCACTGCCAGGGGCCCTCCTCACAGATAAGTGCCTCACTGCCAGGGGCCCTCCTCACAGATAAATACCTCACTGCTAGGGGCCCTCCTCACAGATAAGTGCCTCACTGCCAGGGGCCCTCCTCACAGATAAGCGCCTCACTCGGGATTTCTCCCGTTACGGGTAATAAGATTTATGACAGCGCTCGCCGCCGACTTGTTCTCCGACAGAAAAGGCCGAGTCGTTATGGGCGCTCCGCTGAGCTCCGCGTCGAACACGCCCCTGCCGCCTCAGCACACAGCGTAGCGGTGGCGGGAACATGTGGCGTGTGAGGGAGTGCGTCCTCCTTAGACGGCTGAACACCAGATGAGTGGGAGTGAAGCCTGTTTGCTGTGAAATCGAGAGGCTGCGAGCCACAGTGGACGGCAGTGCGGCGGCCTTCTCCTCCCGCTCATACCCGCCAGCTGTTTGCAAATCACTGCCTTTTCTGCGGGGCGCCTTTCCACATTAATGTATGATTAACCTCTTCTGGAGCTTTGGGGAGACTCGGAATGTAGCTAGAGCCTGTAATCTGGCACGGATCGATGGCGAAGGCGCTCGCCGCATCTGATTCGTCTGAATAGTATTTTGATTTTGTCTGCAGCGACCGCTATCAGATCAGTAATCCCTCCTCGTCTCACCCGAATCTGCTCATTTTAAGAGGATTGGAGCAAGTTTCTGTGAGTTTCACATGCTAAACAACACATCCCGCTTGCGGTTTTACGCAGGTATCGATAGGCGGGTACTCTGTCTGCTTACATGTTACACATCAAGTACAAAAGGCACCTTTTTGCATTTGTGAGACTTTCTTGTATTCTCCTGATTTTTTTTTTTTCTTTTCCTCGCCGGTTTTTCACGAGAAGGTAAAGGTGAACCGTTTGCAGCAGTGCAACACACACCTTCAGATCAGAGAGACATGTGCTTTCATCTTTAAGGTATAATTTCTGTGCCGGAGTGGACCGATTTCATTTTAAATTAAAGTTTTTTTTTTCCCCTTTACGAAATACCTTATGCCTCTTCTGCATTTTCAGACTCGGCAGAGAGAAATGGGTGATTCAAAGACCACGGGAGCCAGCACTCCAATTTCGTTCTATTAAAAAATGACTTCTTTAAGTGAATAAGTATTCAGTAATGAATCAGAAACCGAGATACATATATTGTTACTTTAATCTTTACTGTCTGAAATAGCGATGCCGCATTGTTCTACTTGTCTTCTTAGAATATACCGTGTAATTTAGAATGTCTTTGCATCCAATAAATGCCCAATGAAACATTTCCTTGGTAATAATTGTCAACTTTAACACTGGTGCTATTTATAGATGATACAGCCAGCACTGAAAACAGTACCAAATGAAAAGACATCGCAACCACAAGAAATTATGCCACAACCAATTTTATAGAGAAGAGTGTTCAGATCCACTCCAATGATCCAATGGCCTGTAGTCTGACATTATCACCAAAAGTCCAGATCGCTTAGCAAGACATCAAGGTCGTTTCTATATATAGTTCCGAAACCGGTGCACGTTTTAGACTGGTGATCATTGAGCTGGTATTCCCTTACTCTGCAAAATTTCAGGTTTCCCCCAGTACCTGTCTCTATGAAGGACCTGTTCTCTTCTGTGGTGTAATGCTCTGTTGTCAGTCAATTTCAAAACCAGTACAAGAAATTAATTTTATATAAATGTTTTGTAACAAGGATTTTTTTTTTCTAAATAATATTTCAAAGCAACTAATTACATTCTGGTGTTCATCTCCAGGTTTTTCTTATCAAACAAACGTAGCTTTGTAGCTGCAATAACGCTAATTACGCTCATTATTTCAAAGTATTGTGTAATTTGGAGACCTTTTTATTTGCAGCCTTTGCAGTGAGGGATTTATTTGACCCAGCTTCAAAGAAACATAATTGGCCAAAGAAAAAACAGAATTCGGCAGTGGTGTTTACTCGGCATTGGTCATGACATTTTCATGTGAAATGTGGCAGATCTCCTCCTACGATAGTTTTTTCTTCCTCCCCTGTCATACTCAGAATTAATGCCATTGAATGGTTTGTACACAAGCAGCTCTTTTGGCGTCTCAGTGTGGTCTTGGGAGGTCGACCACTCATGCCAAGACGCATTATGCTATTATTAGCATTCTAATTTTACATTTAACATCTGGGTCATGAGTTTATCCACAGCAGTATTATTCTAATACATTGCTGGAGACTTCCTAAGTCATTTGAGATTTAATATTTTAAAACTTCAAAAATACGATGGAACATTATATAAATTAGATTATTGTATTTATATAAAACATTTTTTAACATCATCTGGAAAAATGTGTGAATGGTTTTCCACAATTCTACCTAATTTTTTCCCAATTTAACTGGAGTGTCTTTTAAATCAGGCAATTTCTGGCCAGCTACAATGCCTCTTAGGACCTCTGTGTCAGCAGTATACGGTTAGCAGGATCAGGTGTGATCATATGTTGCTGTAAATACATACGTTGCCGAGTGCCAACATGACATAAATGCATGCGACAGATTATTCCTCTGCATTAAGACATTTTCATCTCCATGTGTAGCAAATAAATCATTTTACATGGAAAAAATAACATCTTACCTTAATTTCTACATTTTCTCTTTTGTTTACATGGCTCCTAAATATGTGACTTATGTCATAGAAAAGCCTCTGTATCTATAATTATGATTAATGGTCAACTGTGGACTGGGAGCGCGCAAATAATCACTACAGTTTGAGCAGCTTTACAGCTTTTGGTGTGAACAACATTCATCAAGCCATGCAATCAATGTGCTGTGCAGGGATATGTATTTATTTTTGCACATCCCACTTTCTCCTCTCAATTTTTCATCCCTGGAGCCGCTCTGATTCTGCCAGAGCCATACATCTCCTCTCCTGGACTCTCAGTCACATGATAAGCTACCTGTAAACATTTGAAGAGTGCCAGATTTCTCTGTCCTCTACTGCTCTGATCCACTTTAATTTGACCATCTGTAGGTTTATCACCAGGGCTGTTTGCAAAGGAACTTTATAGGATAATTAAATATTGTCCTGCCCAGTTCTACAGAATATATACGAGGTGTGTTATTTTTGTGACTGTTTTTTCTGTTTATGTAGCATTTTCTTTTCTTTCGAATTGCGCAGTCATTTTGTGGAGAGATTACTGCCGCAATTTATGTGTAGATTTTGCCGTTTGAATCAAGGGGTTACTTGATGGCGAAAGGTTTATTAGTGTCTGATTGGTGCAAATTTATCTGTACATCAGGATTATCCCCTACAGTTTGAAGTAAATGGAAAATGGAAAGGAGTCAAGGCCTCAGTTTAACATCTCATTAGTTAGAGGATACCTCTGACAGTGCCGGTAGCTGGCAGCACATGGGTGTATGGCACAAATGATAGAGAAAAACATGTCCGATGGAACCCAGTCTACTAGTATCTGCATGTCACTCACAGAAGTACCAACCAGTCCCAGTTATCTTTACTGCAAGTTTATCCTCAAGGATCTTAACCTGTCAAGGTGCCTATCATGGTAACATGAAATGGTGCAGTTATTTTAGGCATAAAGGCTACCAGTAATTATATCTATGTAAAGAAAAAAAGAGACTGTCTCATTCAACACTGGCCAATTTTTTAAGCCTCTGAAAATAATCCAAATATGCAGCCTCCATTTGTAACGCTTTAATGTGTTTACATACGAGGGGATTAGGGAGAGACCCAAAAGTTGCCCATGAGGTTTTTAAAACAGTCCCTGGAGTTGTCCTAAGCGATTATCTGCTTTGAATATTCTTCTGTGGATCATCTAGCGAGACACGCTCCGCGTTGGATCAATAGGGGCCTTAGAATGATGAGCTGACTGGGAATTTTTTATTTAGTAGGTGTAAGCTCTCAGATCCTTTCTTCAGTTAAACAGTTAACTTAGATCAAATTCTCTGTACCTTCCCTGTTCTGCATATCAATACCGTCTTCGGAAATGCAACAGGAAGCAAGGCTGAGGCAAGAGGGATGTGTGCGGCACCATAACCACACAGGGTGGAATCAGATTAAGTGAGGCGTTATTGGTCCGTTCACACTTATTGCCAGATTTATGTGTGTAATATGTGCGAGTTTAAAGCTAATGTTCAGCTCTGGGGGATGGAGAGGGGTGAGGGTAAATAGTCATTTTCATCCATACTTGACCTATACATAAAATGATCTTTCTAAACCCTGCTCCTTAGAAATGCCTCAACCTGAATGATAACTCCAGGTTAAACTGCTTATACTTACAATCTATAGCGCCTCCCATTTTTCCAGCATGTATTCATAGCTGCTGTTGTTCCGGTGTACGTGTGTGGCCTTGTGTTTCCATAGTTTAACTATACCAAAAATGAACACTTTTCTGTGCATTAAGACATGGTGGAAACATATATCATTAGCTACATTTCAGCTGTTCGTTTCCTATATATTATAGCTTCTTGTGATGTTTTGTTTTAGAGTCATGGTACACATACCCATTATTTATGCAATAAAACCTTAAAGATTTATGCTGTCCTTATAGAGGAACAATAAGCTAATTGCTAGTTGCTTAATAATGCTCTCAGACTACATGAGAAACTAGGTGTCAAACAGTGATGCTATTCTAGTCCAAGCTGATGGTCTCCACATGGTAATGGCCTACTTTACTCATATTTATAGAAATTAGCCAATGGTTTTTTTAAGTAATAATTAAATGGTTAAAAATATCTAGATTTTTTTTTTCTCAAAACTGTCCTAATGAAATCGATTAAATGGCCGCAGAAGAACGCAAATGCTAGACAAAAATAAATCGGCTGAAAATGACCCCTCACGCAGCGTTCCAATTAGAGACTCGAACCCGGTATCCGTTTTTTGTTGTGCACACAATCCGGTGATGTAAGCAATGAATCTCGGCACAGCCGTTTCGTCTGTCTTTCCTCCATGGCTCTCTCACCAGCCCCCCATGACAAATAGTCTGCTAATATCAAGGGCGGCTTCGCCGCGTCTTTTAATCTGCAGAGAAATTATCACTAACTGGGTAAGGCTGTCTGGTGGAAGTGATATTGTCGCGTCCTCTGTTGTTAGGAGATTAGAGGGAGAACAGGCCCGGCCAGTGACTTCAGCGGGCGCACACAGAGAAGGTGCACAGGTGGGAATGCACAGCAGTCACTCTTGATTTTGCTGCCTAAATATTCACACCACCCATTCATTTGTTTTTTGATGGTTCTTAATTAGACGGACGCTTTGTCCAAACATCCGCGGCCTCGGCGAGCGACACGGCGGTTCCATCTCTCGGCGGCCTTCACCCGTCCCGGCGGATCCGCGGAGGAATGACGCCGTGGGTTCGTGTAAACACCGAGAAATGTCAGCCTGACTCACAAGCCCCCATTGCAGAACCCGGAGTTAATTAAAGCTGCGTTGGCCTCGTGCCTTATACCCTCCTCCGACAATCCCGTGGCTTCATAGCAGAGCCGTGGCTTTTGTACAGCTAGCGTGAGAGCGGTTAAGGAGCTGGACGCATCAGAGCAGGAGTACTTCCTTTCACATGCAGCTATTTCCGTAAAGTACTGAGCTGTATCAATGCTTGAACTGGGTCAAAATCAAAAGTTATGCTTCAGCCTGTTATGCTTGACTTTGACAGCCTTGCCACTTAAGTTAACTACAGCATACATGTTTCCGCATTTTTTTTCCCACCTTGTGCAAATTCCGAGTGGGTATTTTCGACATTTGATTTTTTATTTTTTTTTGTATGCTTCAGATATATGAAGCAGCAAGCAATTAAAAATCCCTAGTCTTTTTAAAGTAGCCAGCGTTCCCATGGTGGCTCTCCCATGGAGCACAAAGCCATAGATAGCCCTGTCTAACTATACATTAGCTCAATCGAACACTAAAAATAGGAGTGATGAGATAGAAAGATAGAAGGGGTCAAGTTGTTGATGGAGTGATGTGAATATGGGCTACAATTAGTACTGAGTGATAAAATCCATGGTAAAATACCATTTATATTATACTGCATGTATTATAGCAATGCAAAGCATGGCTTAACCCTGAACTGAGATACATGAAAATAACACTAATGGGGCATATTCATGCAAATGGATATATGTATTCAGTACTAAACATGATATCTTGTTGATTTTCTATCACTTGTGCTTGGTGGTTTCATTGGGAAAAGAGATTCACAATATGATAAACCTTCTTATGTCGCTTGGACACAACTTTCTTTAGGATCAGTGTCAATGTAACTGTGACTGTAAAGTCGCGACAGGCCTTCAGTTAATGTGCCTTCAATTTGAAGCAATTTGAATTGGCAATTGCGTTCAACCAAGGTCTCATTCATGGACGATTAATTAAGTGTTCAGCTAGAATGTAAAGCTGCCTGCTTCATTGCTCTCTCTAACCAGGGCTGCAGACTCTTGTGTTAATAGTATCAAGTAAACTTTACAGAATGATTATTTCATAGGCGAGTGGTAATTGCAAAATTATATGCACATGGGCAAGTAATGCATTGGAGGGATTTGGGGTATGCATAGTTATAACTAATACAAAACGATTGGTTAATTACTTGAAATGAGTATGTTTGAATTAAAAACCAGTGTCACGTCCTGCACGCCTGACCCTCCTGTCCCCTACCTAATGTGACCATGATGAGCCACGCCTGTTGCTTGTTACCCCTCGTTAGTCCTTTTCTTTAAGGACCTGTTTGCTTTGCTGAATCCTCTTGTCGCCGGTGCCCTTCCTCGGTCCACCCCTCTTGTTTATGATCCCTCGCCATCAAGTTTATTTCCTGTCTCTGTTCATTTAATTCAGTAAACCGCCCTTTTGTTCTGCCACGATGCCAGGCTCCGAGTCCTCCGTCCCTCGTAACGTGACAACCAGAAGTGAAACCTCTGCATCTGTTGTTTTTGCCATTAACAGTGCACATTTTTTGCTAATTCGATCACGTTTTAAGGCTTTTGCATATCCCGCATTCATAGAGAGCACGCTTTCATGTAAAAAGTATGCTTGCATATATTTTGGCCATTTAAAAAAAGGAAAAAGATGAATATAACAGCGACATTCTCTTAGGGTACATTTTACATTCCAGTTGTGTGACTCACAGGAGTTTTGCCCCCTGTTTAGCAATTGTTAGGAATAGCCCAAGGCTATTGCATTTAACTTTTTTTCATTCTTTTACTGATGTTCCTAATGGCCTGAAACAGAGCATCAAGTAGCTCCTCTCATTTAATTTAGATTGCGGTAATTTTACAAACTAACTCTGAGCGGGCCAAAGGCTTGACAGCCGATACAGAGTTTTTGTACTGAGGAAAATTACCTCCTTCTTTTATTAATCGGCATTTAGGGATTCAAATGACAGATGAGAAGTACCATGTTCAAGCGCAAAACGCTAAGTCGTATTTTATTGCCGTGGGGAGCAAAACGGAAAGACCATAATGCTGCTGTTGGTGTTGGGGGCGTGTCATGAGTCATGTTTTTTTTTCAGCAACCGGCTGCCTACCACGAACAAAAGGTGAGCACATCGGGAAAACGTAAGTGTTTTCCATGAATATTCAAAGTACATCTGGTGCCAATGAGCAAATGGCTGTACGCGGGAGAAATGCATACTAACAGCAACAGCCAGCTTGTATCATCCTAGTATAATTTTTATATTATATCACGTCGCATTTAATTGCATCATGAAATATTCTAGGAAATCATTCCAGCGACAATGGCGTGTGTTTCAGTGGGATGCATGTGCAGTTAGCTGGTCGGTACCATGTATATGCAGTCAGCTGGACAGTAGAGTATTTTCATTTAGCTGGTTGATGGCATGTGTGTGGGGTTAATTGCTCAGTCCAGCATTCCAGATAAAAATTTGCAGTGGTAGCTCTCAGTCTGGTTTCCAAATGAAGCCGTCTCTTCAGTCCCTAGCCAACAAAACATTGTATTATCTCGAGTGCAGTGGTTGAATGGGTGCTGAGACATCACTATGTCATCACAACCGGCCGAGATGTTATCATATCACGCTTTTTTAAGTGCAGTGAGTCTCGTTTTCCTCATATGCTGCTTTTAGTCGATTCCACTTTTTGGCCTCCCCTCTAGCTCTCCCTCACTCTTAGTCTATTTCTAATTCACCTGTTCACACAATGACACCCTTCACCCAGGAAGTAGATGACAGGAGTGGCACTGGTTTCTAAGAGCTTGTTGTGCGAGAGAGCTGAATGCTGATTGGCCGGATGAGGGAGCGCTCGCTGCTGGCAGTCAATAGCTCCCATGCGCCTGACAGATCAACAAAGAATTTTTTTGCAGCCAACCAAGAATGACTGACCAATTTCAACCTGCCCTCCCTTGATGGAACAATGCCAGTTTTGTTCTGCTACTCGGGGCCATTAACAGTCAGCAAACGACAGCGTTCAGATTCAAACAGCGAACCCCAAGTAGCTTGTGCTGCTCTAGCTGCTAAGAATCTCCCATCATTTTTAATCACTTACTGATTAAAACGAATTGACTTGTAATGCACTTTTGTCACACATTTTAACAGGCACAAACCGGGCATGCTTAAGTTGCTGAGAATATTTTAGCCTTGCTGGATATCCTATTCATTTAATCGTTTGAAATTATTATAATTCTGATTGCACTAATGGAGCTATTTTTTTAATTGCAACATCGCCGCCTCGCATATAAATGCGGTATCTGTGTGCAGCCTTTTAAAATAAATAATTAAGCGTCGCTTTCCTTAATTGCTTATCCTAGGGACAAAGAAACTGGTAAATTCACATGTGGTATTGGAAGCAGAATATAGCCCTGTGCAGAAAAACACAACAAGTGAAGTCTTTGTGCGACTGAGAGGGGAGCAAGGGGCCGCACGAGGCCGAGGGTGCTATGGGATCTGTGTTGTGCGCGCGGCTGCATGGATTAGCGCATGTGTGGAAAGGCACGGCACGTGCTGGTGTTACCAAAAGAGTGCGGTGTCGCATGTGTGCACACCGTCCAAAAATGGACAGTGTCTGACTGCGAAACGAGAGCCCACTCATACCGATTCCTCCATTCCTATGCCTGTCGTTGAATGGAATAGAGACGCCTGTATAAAATACATACATCCGTTTGTTTATTTCACCTGCCACTTAAGTGGGTCAGTTCTTGAAACTTAACATATTTTGTTTTTTTATGCATAGTGTGTGGCTGCCAATGGTCCTTTGTCATGCAAAATGATTGTCTTTGCCAGAAAAGCGTCACAGACACTCTATGATGCTTACCGTGCCTGAAAAAGTATGAATATGAATCTCCCTTTGTCAAAGGCTCTGTCTGGTACCTCTACATTGTAGATTTTTCTTTGACATGTCAGTGACTTTCATGCTAAGCATGCCACTCTGCTTGGTTTGCCACTGCATCACACTTCCTGTCAAGCACCGCGACTTGTGCTACCAGACTACCGCACAGAACAGAAGCGGGGTTCATTTATTTATTTTTTTCATTTAGTTCTCTCCGTTTTTTTTGTAGCGGGTGGCACGGCGTTGCCATGGGTTGTATCGTTGACTCACAGTTGGGGGTTTCGATGTAGCTCCCCCCTCTCTGTGGGTGCAGTTTGCATGCTTTCCTGGTGTCGCGCAGAGGATGGATGGATGCTTTCTTGTAGCCACTGGCGATAAATCAAATGATGTCAACGCTGTATGCTTATATAGTATGTGCACCATAGCAGAGTCCTGGGTGTTTGTGAATTCATTATAATGTCAGCGTAGATGCACACTTGCCTGTGCCAGATATGTGCAAAGATTCTAACACTCGATGACCCTGTAACTCCCATGGAAAGTTACCGCGCGCGGCGCTGCAAATGCAAGTGCTCATTTGCATATTCAAGTTCCTTCTCCACCATTTTTTCTCAGATGATTCTTCCTCGCTTGGGTGATTAGATTTAGGCTGGAGGAAATGGATTTGGCTTGTTTCATCTAAACCATTTCATGAGACCTAATGAACACGTTTGCTGGAAAATAAAGCTGGGAAGAAACTGTGCCTCTGATATTATATTTCTATTTTTGAATGAATAGCTGTGTTTCGCAAGGGAAAAAAAACAAGACCAGCCTTCAAAGCGATGTCACCAACAGGTGGTATATGGAATGGCCTTTTCTCTTAGCTAGCCTTGGGCTATTGCTGTGTTACCGTTTCAAGTGCCTCCATGTTCGATATCTGTGGAGCGACTTTGTAAAGAGCAAGAAAAAGATATTACCTTAAAAAAATTAATCACATTCAAGCTAAAACTGTATCTGGCCTTGTTCTCGGCCACACTGCGTGTGTTCTGAAGCATAAGAAGAATAAGTAAACATAGAGAACGCAATTATTGTGAATTCAGTGAAAGCCAATGCCTTTGATTTACCTCCCAGGCAAAGCTAACCATATTTCAGTTATATAAGAATTAACTCTTATGAATGACAGCATTAAGGCATAGATAATAATTCATCTTTACTAGATGCAGAAGCCACTGTAGTAGACAATTAACCTAAGCATCTATGCCTCTCCTTTAAGAATCCTATCTCGCTCTCTCTACTTGAGAGAATCATGTAAGAACAGGCTAGATCTAATTGTCACTTAACTGACACTTTAGTCAGATTGATATATGTAAATAGCAACTTTATTTACATGCCTATAAACCCTGTTAACTTTCTAGTGCATATCATTAGTTTTTAAAGTCCATAGGATTTTATTCTTAATATTTACTTCCCTTACAAATACGATTTTTTTGTCTTGGAATATATTGTTTCTGGACTGAACACAAAAACAAATGGTTTTTGTCTTTTATGTTTGGTTTATTTATGCAAATAACACGTTGATATGTGGCTGGGTGCCAGCTGTCTGATTCTGTTAAGTGGCGCAATAGTGATCATATAGGCTGATAGCTACAGTCAGTTGATATACTAGTAGTAAGGCATTTGCATGAAAGTGCCATTAGCTCTGTTTTAATTTGTTGGAAAAATTATTTATCCAATTTATCAGTTAAAACACTGAGCACCTTTTGGCTGAGAGTTGCAGTGAAACATTTACATATACATTTAGTTTCTTAGATGAAGCTTTTATCCAAAGCGACTTATGATTATTGGCCACTTATACAGTTGGATATTTTACTCGAGCAATTTCCATTAAGTACTTGTCTCATGAGACCTATAGCAGAGGCCCATGGACTTGGATTACTTATTTCCGTAATCACTGCTCTGCTCACTACTGTACTCTTACACCAGATTTATACCAATTATTACATTATATTCTTAATTTACACATTTCGGCATGCTATAAAGTTTTATTTACATTGCATGACAGTATAACAATAAAGTTTGTAAATAAGTCAGTCCTCTTGAGTAAAATTTGTCTGTGGGGTAAAAGGGTATATTAATCAACCTTTAAATATGGAGCTTGGCATATAGGGGTCTGTGATTCTTGCTCCATCCTTGAGGCTCTGTGGAGAGTATGATATTCTAAAATGGCAGACCATAATGAAAATGGTTGCAGCACTACAGTACCGCAGGGTTCGGTTCGCCAGGCTCAGGGAGTCTTGTTTTAACATGAAAGGAGTCATTTTTCGGGAGGACTAATGCTGTCTCTTCCTACCAGGCTTCCATCGCTGTGGGAATGATATCAGATGGAAACGAGGGCCCTCCCCGGGTTCTGTTATTGGAGTGAGTTCAGTCTGCTCTCCGTGGGCTGCCAGCTCCAGCCTCCAGCCTCCTGCTCCGACTCTTGTTTGAAACGGCGGAGGGCTTTCACTCGCGAATGAAGGGGGAAAAGCAAATGCTATGCTCTTGTTCGCATGGTTTTCCCTGTCACTGGCTTGTTCCCCATTACAAGTACAAATAATTATCTGTGATAAGAGGTCATATGTATCCAATTTTGCTTCACAAAGCAAAGAATGCCGCTCTTGATATCGACGCTGAAGAATTCGGTCTTGTGTTGGCTTGTTTGGAGAATCGTTGCTGTCTTCCCCTTATACTTTACCCGAGAACTATCGTGGTGTTGGCTCTATGGCTTCATGCATTGCGAAGGCTGACATCTTATTTCTACATGTGAATACAGCTGACAGCTAAGTGGACCTTGTAATGATGCAACACAGTCCTTTACCACTGCCACTGCTTCGCAGCGGGATATTTAATTCCGGGCCCCTAATTGCGCTGGTTATTGCTTAATTTCAGCATGTTTAAAGACATCTGGGATAAATATATTGTGCTGCTAATCAAACAATTAAATTAGCTGGAGTGATGTGTTTTTGCGGTGTCTCCCGGACCACCTGGCATGCGTGCAGATGTCTGTATAATGGTGGCACGATCTGCGTAGGTAGCTGGGAAGGTGACCTGTGTAGGTAGACGACAATACAACCGATACCATCGCAAGACAGTAATAAGGCAAAAACAGCCTTATGAGTGGTTGTGTGTATTTTTAAGGAAGGGGTGTAGTAGTAATCAGTCATTTGTATGAATGCGAAGAACGGGGATTTTTGCATCCGGCTTCTGTAACAAAGTATATGTAATTGTTTATTCTTTGAAATCTTCTTCGGTATTGTTGTTATATCTCCAGCCTGGCCAGAAATGACACAAGCCGACCAGCCCACCTTGCGCAGCAGTCAAGTACATTTGGGTGCAATTCTTTACATTGTGAAGAAACAAACAGCACTAGCTGCCAAACCTTGAAGCAAATAACCTATAAACACTATTACGTTATCTATGCAAATGCATGCACAGCGTGAGGTCTGTTGGCAAGAAGCTACAAAACCCCCATGAAGTCAGAGTCAGAAGCTTTATAGAAGTCTGGTTGTCATGTAATATAAACGTTGCCTTGATCTTGGCAAACAAAATGCTCATTTGGAAGGGTTCAAGTTCCAGGGAGAATTCAGTGAGAACTCAATTGAAATTCAAAAAAAAAAAAAAATGATTATGTATGTGTATGTGTGAATAGGGCATATGACATTGTAGATAAATTTTACATACTCATTCTGTTTTCACTCAACTAAATTAATTTAATCCAGTAAAAATAATGTTCTGTAATCATCGTTCTCAGAACAGTTTTAAAGCATAACTGAAAAAATGATAGAAGTTTAAATGTGACGTGTATGTCTGATAGATGTGGAGTTTCTTAACTAAGCAGCCTTTTCTTATTGGGAATTCGAGTCGGTGGTGAGATAGACTATTGGGGGGATTGTGGGGGGCAGGTCACCTGTCACAGCTCTCCATCTCTTTCCTTGTTCACTAGATAATACTGAGTACACAGCCTCAAGGTGTGCTTAGGGTCAGTATCTTGTGGAAAAGCCAATGATTTTCAGTAGACTTTTCACTCTCCATTTAAAGTGTCCCAACAAAAAATTTGTATAAATAAATCCATTTTTCAAATATTAGCTCTATTGTCACTGGCACCCAATCAGGGTGACCTGATTTGTCCCCTATGAGCATAGATGGATAGATTCTATATTGAGATTTCTATGACTTATACATATTGATAAAAATGTATTATAAAAATGAAGTAAAGTTTGCCTCAGAATTTGCAGGTCTTAGCACTTGTACTCTTCATGAGGAAATAGAAACTTTAACATGTGACGAGTTAATTGCACGTAGCACAACAAGTGTGAATAGACTGCAAAAAAATTAGAAAGGACACCCAGACTACCAAGGTGACCTACACAGAAGTCCCAAGAATTAACATTTCGTTTCCCTTTCCCGAAAATCAGATACGAAATAAATGAACCTTGAAGTTGTGTTGTGTCCTTCATGGAGTTTTCCAATCAGGATGAGGAGAAATGCCAGTCAGACCCCGTGAAGCATATATAGGACAAGGGTACATTATGGCCATAGCTCACATAGTTCATCTATTTTTTAGTGATGAAATACCATATAAATGGTGGCATGTCCCCTTGCTGGACTGGTTGACTAAAGATAGAGGACAGATTTGGAAGCTAGGAATCAATATGTTTGCCTTATTGTTTCTTCTGTCCCTTTTCCCATCTGCTGTATGTTGCTGGACATTCCAAGCATGCTGATGCTGATGGGAATGAATATTTCTATTGGCAAATTAAGTGCACTCTTATAATGGTGCTTCTAATATGTTCAAAGTTCAGAAGTAATTATGGTAAGGACTGCAGTGAGATCAGACTTGCAGTAAAATGCCCTGTTGAACTTCACATGTGTGCCTTTGTCATATAAGTGGTAATCTGTGGTATTCTTGTTCATTTTGGAATGGGTTATTCTTTGCTAAACCTTTCTTCCCATTTGTAACACACCTGATAGTCACAATGGGGTAATTCCCAGTGGCCAGGAATACTCCTGAAGTTCAAGGTCTTTATGACAACAGCCAACGATCAGCCGTGGTTACATGCCGCTCTTTGTTTGGATGCCAGAAAGGGTCCTTCATCAAGTGTTATTGGAGGGAAAATCATTCTGGACAAGAGCAAATTTCAGAAACATCTGACATTTCGAAACCAAACAGCTGTTGATCTGTTTTGTTTTGTTTGGGAACACACAAGAGATGAACTCTTGTCAATGCCTTATTGAAACACACAAAAACAATCATAAGACTGTTCTTTACAAAACTCATAATACTTTAAAAAGAGTTCAACTTTAAGTCTTCTTTATGTTTTTGGTGCAAGTGCACATACTAAAAAGTAATAATTAAAAGTAAATCTAAATTATGGTTAAATTTATAAAAAGGAAATAAAGCAGTCATACAGCACTAACAGGTTATGGATTACATTTTGAAATTATTATAAAATATTTTTTCTTTTATAGGATATATATTTGTGATTGAAACAGTACATACTTCAGATAGAGCACTCTTTGAGCAGATTGTGACTCCTTTGAAGTGTACTGCCTGATCTCAATGGTGGTCATTTATAGCAAATGACAAAAAACTGCCTTGATTATGTAAACTGATTTAGGGCTCTGAAGAAAATGAAGCTTCAGACTCAATAAAAAATGTGTGGAAAGGAAAGGGGGGGAAAATGAGAGGAAAAGGTGTATGTGTATGTACTTATGTTGCTTCTTTTGCAGAAGTTGTAATTGTTCCCCTGTTCTTCATTGCAGCAGTGGATGATTGGGCTTGAAGACTGGGCAGCACATGAAGACCACACTCAAGCTGAAGCAATAGCTTTTTTTTTTTTTTTGATTTTGGGGCTACATGTCCGTCTCTGATGATAGGATCAAAGGGGACCAGCTTCCATGACTGAGAGCAGGAAGCAGTAGCTGAGGGTGGCCCTGGTTTGCATGTTGGTGTCGTACAACTGGAACCATTCGCCAAGACCATGTGGTTTGCCCTGAGGATCTCTCGCAAGCTTACGCACCTCCAACGCTGGCGCACAGCCAAGGCGAGCATGGGGCATGTTGCTGCTCTGTGGATACTGAGCTTCTCTTGGCCCCTGGCAACGGCCGTGGGCCAGAACTACCACCCCACTGTTAACACGCAGTTCGGGAAGCTGAGAGGAGTGAGGGTCCCTCTCCCCAGTGAGATCCTCGGGCCGGTGGACCAGTACCTGGGAGTCCCATATGCTGCTTCTCCAGTTGGTGAAAAACGCTTCATGCCCCCGGAACCCCCCTCATCCTGGTCGGGGATCAAGAACGCCACCCACTTTGCACCCGTCTGCCCGCAAAACATTCACAACGCCGTGCCGGAGATCATGATGCCGATATGGTTCACCTTTAACCTGGATATAGTTGCCACTTACATACAGGACCAAAATGAGGATTGTTTATATTTAAACATCTATGTTCCAACTGAGGATGGTGAGTCGTTGGGTACACCAGATAATCCAGTTACCTTTCTTCTTATATGACGTTTCACGTCACCTTGGTATTGTGTTTGAAGCATGGGATGTTGTCTGATGCATGCTATGTTTGTGGTCACCATGTACGTCTCTCATTTTGACTTGATATTCTCATGCCGTCTTTTCATCAACTATTCCCTTTCCATGCCACTGTTATGAGTTCCTCTTTTCTGTCTTTTTGAAGAAACGGAACTATTAATCAAAAGTGAAATATCAAAATATCTTTAAAAACCTTGAGACAAAAAAAAAAAAACAAAATCACAAATGAAATAGATTGGACCCAGCTGCTTTGGTGCATCTTCTCTGTGCTGTCTTGAATATTCTGGGTCGGGGGGGAAATAATTAGCCTGCTTAGTTCCAGAGGGTTCCTACATTATGTAGGGTTGGTGAAATATTCTGTCTGGTACACAGAAGGCCTGTGGCATCAGTTTACACGATGTAAGACCCCTTACTGTCTATCCCTGTGTGTCTACTTAACCCTTAAATAACGTAGAACTTCTTTTTAGAAAATATCTCATGAAATGCATAGACTTTTGGAAATATTCTCTAGTGCGCAAAGGGGACCTGTGTTAGTAAAAACTTCCAGTGCTAGTGACTGTTGCTATGTTCACGACACTCTACTAACAAGAAAAAAAAAATCTGCAAAATTCTTTAAAATGTCAAACGGGAAGAACTTCCTACCTAATAACACATACTGATGTATGCATACATAATATATACATACTTGTTAATTACTCTTCAGGCCTCAAGGAATAAACACCATGCTGTAAATAAATAAACAAATAAAGGAATAAAATATTCAGTAGCTGTACCTAAATTTAGTGTCCTAACCATGCAGCATACTAATCCCAGACCCGAGATGAAAAGATATTGGGTTTTATGCAGACTGCCGTTTCATATCACACTGTACACAGGAATCAGAAGTACTGTACAGTATGAAGCTGAGCCCCACAGTGTTGGGCGCAAATCACTGATCTGTGCTTTATCCCTGCACATCCCAGTTTCTGCCTGTGCCAGAGGAGCTGTCACATCCTCTGAAGTAATATACACAGCCAATCTTTACGCAGTTTGATTCTGTACCTCGAGTAAACTTAGGACTCAGGACTGTGCAGTCTTGCGTTGCCCATAAGTGAGAATCGCAGCACACTTAAAAGGAAAAATAGCATTCGCTAGCAGAGTACACTTCGATTAGGCAAGCTGGACGTGTTTTAAAAAACACGTACGTGTGAGCAGGTATGTGCCTTCAAGGTGTGTGGGCCAGTCATGTGACTGACTGAAGCCAATCAGTAATCAGCTATGCCGTAAAGTCACCCAGAGAGTATAATGCCCTGCTTGTAACCTACCATTAGACACCCATTTATTCTAAAGCCAGTTCTTTTAAACAGAAAAGAAACATTTAAAAACAATTATAATAGTTAAATGTTAGAGGAAATGTTAAGGGTAAAAAATACTGAAGGCAATCTGAAGGCTATAACGGCATTGAAAACTTTAATTTCAAATGAATAGTCATAGATAAATCAGATCTTGAATTATCTGTTGCATATATAATAATATGAAAATGAGCATTTATTATTATATGTTTTAATGCAGCTTTTAAAGCATTGTAATGGGTCTTATATACAGATGTGCATGTGGAAGCAGGCCTCTTGTGTCCCAGGGAGCAGTGCATTCCCCCTCTTCACCAATGTTTCAGAATATTTCTGCAACCAAAACCCTTGTCACTTTCTTTGCAGGTATTTTGTTGTTCTTGTTGTTGATGACCTGGGGTAGGGGATAGGGTGGTGG
>JAODKL010000002.1:20580200-20636119 GCA_026780765.1 Petrocephalus schoutedeni | reverse complement strand
GGGGGGCGCGGGGGGGGGGGGGGGGGGGGGGGGGGGTGGGGGGGGGGGGGGGGGGGGGGGGGCAATGGGACAGTTCAGCTGTTGCATGCGTCCTCGATTCTATTCGGAGCCTCCTGTTATTTTGTAGTCTTTTATTCATTTTACAGTCAAAAGAATATCGAAGGAATGTGCCAGAAAACCCAACAAGAAAATATGTAGAAAAGGAGGTATGTAAGAAAGCCAGCATGGAGCGAAACAGAGAGGAGAGCGACTGGTACGTCCTCTCATAAGCCGGCAAGATAACGCCATCAATCAACTCTGAAATGAAAGTGCTAAATGGGACGAACAGAGCCGTGCAATCCAGAAGAATTATCTGTCACTGTGTGTTTTGGAGTGTGCTGCGTGTGACTGGGTGTGTGCCGTGAAGAGGGGGGGGGGTTTCCTCTTTGCCTATAGCATAGAGCACTTTGTTCATTGTGCTTCAGTTCTAGTATGAGCTGAATTCCATAATATTTCTCTAAGGGTGAAGATGTTGCAGTTTCCTCTTTACTGGGCAAATGGATGATTCCAAAACCTGTTTCTGTTGCACAGCTTGTTTCAGCACATGAAATAAGCCGTATAACAGAAATACTGTTGTAACAAAGTTTGTAAGCTTGCAGTATATTTACGCATATATAGACCATTACCTGTTATATAAGATATTAATTGCATTAAAAGAGTAAGTAGACAACACATTTAAGACTAGCTGAATAAAGCAGCGTTTCCCAATTTGGTCCTTGGGGACCCATAGCTTGTTCACGTTTCTGCTCCCTACGAGCTCCCTACCCGACTGTTCACGTTTCTGCTCCCTACGAGCTCCCTACCCGACTGTTCACGTTTCCCTACCCGACTGTTCACGTTTCTGCTCCCAACGAGCTCCCTACTTGACAGTCCACGTTTCTGCTCCCTACGAGCTCCCTACCCGACTGTTCACGTTTCTGCTCCTAACGAGCTCCCTACTTGACAGTCCACGTTTCTGCTCCCTACGAGCTCCCTACCCGACAGTCCACATTTTGGCTCCATCCCAGCTCCCAGGATCAAAAACATGGATTGTCTATGGGTCCCCAAGGACCGAATTGGGAAACGGTGGGATATAGCAAATAAAGGGTATCTGTGGCATGCTGTAAAAATTCACTGTAACTTTGATATAAAGTAGCATGCCATGTTTTAGATGGAATGAATAAAACAGCATTGAGGATAGATACAAAAGCAAACCATCTGCAACACCTTGTCTGATGAGCCTCCTAGGGTGTGCTCCAAATCACCACTATTACTAATCGGGCAAGTGATTACGAGCAATGGTTAAATGCGTGGATGATTTACATAGGTAATGAATAAAATAAAATGATTTATTTGCAGACCCCTTGATCAGTAGAGTGATACAGCTTTGAAAACGACGTGTCTCACTAACGCTAAAGATCTGCTGTCAGCTCGTATCAGTGTTTGGAATCCGGCATGCTTAACTCGCGCTGGCCTCCGTGGCCAAAGTAGCAACGTGCTCATGGCGGTGTGAATAAGCACCTCTCCAAAAAAAGCCTGTTTGCAGCAATTACCTTCAATTAGTTTAGATTTGTTGATGCAGTTGCATCACCTTGCATCACCTTATTTTTCTCAGATTTTGCAGCTTTGCATTTACCAAGGCAATTGTACTACTACCCTGTTCGGGACCTTACCCCATCCTGCTTGAGCCATGAGTCCTGTTCTACCCAAGCTGCCACCCTAAACTCACATTAAAAAGTATGTTGCAGTGTGTACGTGCCCTGCATTCGCTGATGAAGTATCCTGGGACTGTATATAAGTTGCTTGTTACATTAATCATTATAACACTAGTAATATTTTAGTTTCCTTTTTTGCTCAGCCCTGGTACATGATCAGCAGAAATCCTTTTTCCCCCCTGTTTTGCATGTTTGTTTAATACATTCCCTGTATGAGCGTATTTCCAGAGTAGCTGTGCACTGTTGGAAGCAAAGTGGGTGTGTGTGGCTTAATGGCTACACCCAGCGTATTAACAGTGAGAGTAAAGCTTTCACTTCTAATCAGTTACAGCCATTGTGTAGAGACACTGACCCTGCGGACAGTCCACGTTAATGCAGATACATGTGACCCACATGGATGCAACAACACAGCTTAGGCGCAGTTTTGATTTACACAGAGCAATTAATATTTAAATGAAGCTGAGTAAGGATCTGGATATTTTCTTTTAGAACCACAATGTGATTTTTCTTTTTACTGTTTTACACAGAAGTCAAACCCCTGAGTTGTATTGCTATAAAACCAAGTCACATTGCCCAGCTGGCTGAAGTGCAGCAAATTCCCTCATTTTGGGTTTTGTGAAGCATTTTAGCCCAAGACAGAATGGCCCTCAAGGCACAGTTTTTGCCTTTGACACAGCTCCAATCACAAAAGTGGCAGGGAAAACACTCCCTTCAATGTTTCCCCCAGCCTATATGCCAGAGTGTCTCGCCAAAGTGATTGACTTAACCTTATCATGCATAATTTATTTTATGTTTGTTTACTGTGTGTAAATTATGTATTTGAAACTTTATTGCAGCATGATTTTTGTATGAATGTCTGAGTTTGCAGGCATTCTTGGTATGGTGAAGTTGCTTTTGAAATTTTAAATTGCAATAATGATAATTAATCCACATTGCTGAGCTGCCATCTGCAATTATGCTTAATTCAATCCTTTGAAAGAATGAAAGTATATTGTCCAGAAATGTTTTCCATAGAATTTCTTATTTTTATATTGACTTATTATAAAGCTGACTTCTTGAAATTATTCTGTCAGAAGGTATTACAGAAATACTCCTTTATTTTCAACTTATGGTAAACCTTTGTCAGATTCTCTGAGTGTTGAATGTGAAGTATTCGGCATACAGTCCCCAGAGGATAAGTTTATTGTGTATCTGGGTCAGGTACCAGAGGAGCATGCTAGCTTCCACTGATTACTGGCTGTTTAGTAGCTATATTGAATTCTGGAGCTTTAATTCTAATGACTAATGATTCCATTTATTCAAAAATCAGCTTGGTCCTTATTTTATTAAAATATGAATCTGTATAAAGAGTGAACAAATCTGAAAATGAATAGAAATCAGAGGGAAGGGGCTGCTATCCTGTTCATTTGCCTAACTAATGCCATTTATGGATGCGTTTATGCCTTTAGTCGGTGCTATTGTTCTGGGCCCAGTTCAGAAATGCCCGTGATAGGTCAGCGATGGCTGCTGAGTGGGCAAATCTTCTCAGATCTCAGAACATCCTCAGATATCAGAAGCAAATTCGAGAGATACCCATTTAGCAAGCCACTTAAAGTTGCAGCTTCCCTCCTGTCCTGACGTTGCAGACTGAAGGGTTATTCTACTATGAAGCATGCTTGCAGACATCAATGTGTCTCTACTTAATACATTATAATAAAGTGAGTATATGACAGTTTACCAGAGATGCATGATGTATCAGATACATCACAAATCGGCAGAGGTGGGTAATCCAGGTCCACAGAGTAAAACTCCAGACCAGCATTTTGTTTCAACTAACTAGTTGAGACTCTTAATACACAACTGGTTGGCTGAAACAAAATCCTAGTCTGGATTTTTTATTCTTTAGACCAGAATTACTCACCTCTGCGTATCGGTTACTGGCCAAAGCGCTAATGTTGGCCGATAGTGTCAGCATATCTATAAACTTGTTAAAATTGCTATTCAAAGTTAGCAGCACTAGACGTAAAGACACAACAACTCAAACAAAGGAGACAAACACATTGGGTGATCAGCCATTTTCCTCAGTGGGGTACCAGTATCATGATATTACAGAAAAATATATCGGTTATTGGTCTCAGTGCTTCACTAGAGTTTACACATATTTTTTTTATTTACAAATCCAGGCAATAATTTAAATATGTAACACTGATATAAAACTGGATAACTGAATTGGTGTTTTTGTAGAATTTTCACTTAAAGCGTTTAAAGAACATTAAGTCGTCCTGTTTGTTTCCTACATTTTTTTTCTCATCACACTTATAAGCAGTGTGTTACATTTTCATTAGCAATACATAATACGAGAATTGTTAAATATGCAAATATGTTGTGCAACACTTATTTACATTTCCAGCTATTTACTTGTCAGTCTTACGAGTGGTCAGTGAATATGCTCGAGAGATGTAAGGAAAATAGAACTCCTTGTTCCGGATCCTTTCCTGTCCACCCATCTTATGTGACTCTGTTGGCCATTTTGAAGCGGCTGTGCAGAACAGCAACCAGACCTAGAGGCTGGTGTTTTGCAGCCATATGAAGGATTATTAGGTTCTTCCCGCTTTCTGTCCACCTGAGCAGCTGTAGGCTTGAATGACCTGGCGCTAGCACTGAAGGCCTCGCCTTTAAGAGGCGTGGCTCCGGAAAGTTCAACACAAAGAGCCCCATGTAGATTAAACAAATCTTGTTTCTCTAGGATATAGGCATGTTAACCTGGGGAATTCTAATTTAATTATTAGATATAATTACAGGATTCGCTCGTGGCCAAATATTTAATCATCAAATTGCATAGCTATCCGTACTGATGTTTCTAAGGGATTTGGTTTTTATTACTTTTATAATTTATAAATAAATGAACAAACAAATTAAATAAATAAATAAATGGCAACATAGATGAGTTTTCTAAAACTAATTATATCCTTAATACTATTCGTATAATTTGATATTTATATTGTATCTAAAAATACCTATGCATTTCACCCAGACCAGACACACACACAGACACATATAAGTAAGTATAGCAGACTGCACATAACAGGAAGGTCAGCACAAAAAGAAAAGGAGCATATTTTCAGAATATAAAGAAAGAAAATGTTCTAATTGTTTAATAACTGATTAGTAAAATATCACTTCATGCTGAAATCCCCTGCAAAGCAACAGAAAACATGCAAAATGATATCTAGAAGCTGTCCTCACGTTTACTTAACCTTAAGATTAACCTTAGTGAAGTACACTCTTTCCTACCTTGGTAGATTGCAAGCATAATTTAATTGGCTTTGTTAGTGTAATTTAATAATTTAATTTAATGAAGCGTTAGTCTGTGAAGTCAAATTGTATTATTTATTCAACACAAGTAGGCAGCCAAGTACAGAACTGGACAGACAAACAACAGGAAAGTGTCATATTCTAGTGCCAGGAGGTACGCTGCTGAGGTAACTTGAACAATGTTCTTTAACTGAATTGCTTAATTAAAACAATGATTAAATTCATAATTTTTATTAGTGACTTTGTTGAGACTTATTTATCTGCTTGTGTAAAATTATATTGTAATAGAAGATAATTACCATAATAGTGTAACAATAAATGATCTATTGTAAAGTGCAGTACATTTTAAATTATAATTTTTACATGTTACCTGTTACATTTAACTTATCTATCCAGTGTTGGAAAATTGTTCAGTCGGTTAGTTGTTTAGTTGCAGAGATACTGAACAATGCAGAAAATGTAACTGATATGTATAGTTAGCGACTGATGAAAAAGCACATAAAGATATGGTTATTAAAAAAACAGAACCAACATAATGCCATTCTATGGGGAAAAATTACATGCACAATTACAATTACATGAAGTTCTGGGGATTGTTCCAGAATGAACCTACTGTCAGCTGGTAACTGGACCCGTCTATTTTTACGCAGTAATTCCATATTGCATACTTGTATAGAATCTACATTCCTATACAAATACACTCCATGGTCACTTTATTCAGTACTCATGCTTGTTAATGCAAATAGTCTTCTACTCCACACAGCAAATCATGTGACTGCAGCTGGGTCAAGAGGCTCAGTTACTGTTTGGCTAAGCATTAGAGGAGCTAACATACATGATGTAAGTGATTTTAAATGTGGTGTGATTACTGGTGCCAGCCGCGTTGATCCCGTCATCTCAGAAAGGGGACCCACCCTCCTCCGATTTTCACACACTACGGCGTCTAGAGTTTATACGGAATGGTGCGATTAAACAAAAAAACATCCAGCTAGTGGCAGTTCTGCGGGTGGAAACACCTTGTTAATGCGAGAGGTCACAGGAGAATGGGCAGCCTCATTAAAGCTAACAGGGAGGCCACAAGAGCAAAAATAACAGCTCATTACAACTGTGGTGTGCAGAAAGGCTTCTCTGAACATGGAACCCTTGAAGTGGTTCTGGAGGGAAGACTGGGTCCTACCCTGTGCTAGCTACATTTACCTAATAAGGTGTCCATGGAGTGTATATTAATATATATTAGCTGTATGGTCAAATTTAATTTATTTGCCCCAATGAATTGAGTGTGTGCGCTTTTTGTATTGGACACATTTGTCATTTTAGATGGATTGAGTCTTATTCTTTATCCGAAATATACCTTAATATCACTGTCAGGATAACACTAATCTGTGATTGAATTGGACCTAACAGCAAATAGAGCAATTTTAAGGTGTATAAATGATCGCCTTTACGCTGACACCAAGGTTGTGTCGATACTGGGATGTCTGCAAGCACAGAGCTTAGGGACAGACATTACATTTTATGTGATGCTTGAAACCTTAAAACCTCAGATATACAATCGCACTAGGAAACCTCTGTCTGAGAGAAGAGTTTAGGCAGAATGGAACGAGAAAATGTAATTCGGAGATTTTTGTCCGCGTGGCAAAAGCACGGGGGCTGTGGCCGGCACCGCTGGCCCTGCCACGCTCTCCCCGAGTGGTGGCAAGAGGTAATGCGCCGTGGAAATGAGTTTGTGGGGGCCGTGTCTGCCGTGTGTCGCCGTGGGCAGATAAAGCAGCATGCCGAGTGTGTCAAAGGGGCAGGTGATGAACAAACCAGGAGCCGCATCAGTCGGAGGCACAGCGCACGCTCTGCTGGCTCCGCCCCCCGCCTCCGCGAGGGCGGGGATAGCGGCGGTGGTCTTCAGCAAAGCGGACCCTCGGCCGAAGGCGGCCTGCTCATGGGTTACAGCCCCTGGCCCAATCACCCCGACCCCACCTCCGGCCAGTCAGTGACTAGTTCAAATAAATGTATTATATTTGTGCCACATGCATTGTTGTCTGCAAGTAATTCACTCAGACTTAAATGACACGCAGAGATCTGACTGACCTACTTGTGGTCCTGATTCTGGGATGGCTCGCCCACACAAAAAGCACTTGAGTGCTTTTCAATGCGATTAGTGCCCTTTCCTTAAGGCCGATATCGAATTTCAGATAGAGGGGATTCAGAGAATGATAAGCGTGTGGTCTCTTCATCTTCACGTCACACAGCTCTACGGTGATGCTAATTTACGCGAATTGGTTCCATGCAGATCCAAAAATGTTTAAATGATGGCTTTGGATTCTACGCATCTATTATAGTGAAGGCCAGAATGTGCAATGAAGAAACTAAGAGTTTGGATCCAATAAGTGATTATATTTCCATTACTTTTTTATCCACCAAGCTGCTATGTAAATGACCTGCATCTTAGACGCCAATGCAAAATAACACGAATTACAACAGGCATTCTCTTCCACAGTAATGTGTTGTGTATGAATGAGTTGCCATTGTGAGACAATTGGACCTCACTTGGACCTGGCACTGTGCGTGTAATGCCAGGTACATTACAATTGCAGCTAAAACTTCTGGGTCCTTAATGAGGTAACAGGTAGCTTATCATTAGCCACATTTTCAGCCTCCTGTGCCTGGTTTTATTACAATTCATTATAATACATACAGTTAATAAATCATATTTTTTTCCATATAAAGCCATTATTTTCATTTAAAAGGGACATTAAAGATTGGTCACTGGAACCATTAGTCTCATTATCTGTCTCTACTGTTGCAAAATCAGCATAATTTATAATATTCAGTATGGATGTATCATAATTCAACTACTGTGTGTACTATAGGTGTTGAGGGAAAATCGTTGAGGAAAAAATGTCCTATATTGACCTGAAATTGTATAATATTTCTTTTTAAAATGTTATAAATTTGGTATTTTTGTCTACGTCTCTTTGAAGTTTGACAGCTATTGGCGAAATTAATTAATGTGTTTGAAAAAGGACTTTTTGTCGCTTGCTTTTAGGGGGACAAATTGCCTGTTAAAGGGAAGCGTGTCTCCCAGGGTTTATAAACGAATACTGTAGCCAGACGTTTCAGAATGCGGACTCTAGATTAGCTGTATTACCTGTCCGTCTCTTAATAGGAGGGACTGATCCCTTTCAGTAATGATGATTGATGACTGTTAAACGGTATGCTCTCTATCACGTCGTAGAACATCTGGAGATAAAATAGCTAGCCATGTAACAGCTGTGTCTGATTATCTTTCTCAGCTGAATGCTATTTATGCATATTTCTGAAAGTTCCATTAAAGAGCACAAGTGATTTCCTTATTAAGAAAATAACAAGGTGACAGATTCAAGGAATCACCGGTTCTTCGCCTTATATCAGTTCGAGCGCCTTTATTTAGGGTATTATTTATTTAGTGGTAAGAAGACTCTGCTGCTAAGAGAAATATTTTTTGTTCTCAGTGCCATCTTACGATTATAGTGCTTTTCTGTACTTTTTTTTACGAGTCATAAAATGGACAGTGACCTGCTTTTGCTATTATGTGACACATGATATGTGAAGATGCGTCCTATTTTTCTCCACCATTAAAATGTCTGCGCGTCCTTTACGGAAAGGATTACAATCCCTTAGCTTTTTCAGTAATATTTTAAAAGGGCTATCGTAGGATTTTTAGAAGCAGAACATAACTTATTGAACATTTTAAGTCGCTTATAATATTTGACCTTTTTGAAATGAGTTGTTGGCATTCAGAACCTTATTTTTCCAGGAACGGAGGCATTTTGTATTGAGCGGTTGTCTTTCCTTCTTACAGAGTCTGCTCTGTTCCATCTAATGCATTGCCAGTTCCATCTGCGCTTCTCAAGGAAGTGGAAGATTTGTGGGGAGGGGGCTGGGGGCACAACTCTGATATAATGAGATTTAGCCCCCACCCCCCAACTCCCCCAACAGCAGCTCAGTTACAAATCCCCAATCCACAGATCAGTTTTGACCCCTTGCTATTGTAGAGCCTGCTGTTCTAACCGTTTTGAGTTGTGGGTTATTGAACTCCAGTTTGATATGGTAGTACATTTCCGGGGGTTGGGGGGGGTTGATTGGTCATGTGACCCAATCTTGCAGGTGCTGCCCACTTACAGCTTGGTGCACCCATGCCACTTTAAGCCATGGGAGAGGCTGTTGGGGGTCAGCAGTTGAGGGGGGCATTTTCAAGGAGCTCTATTTACAAAGTCATGGAAGTGAGGGTTAGTAGCAAAACATTGTTTATTCCAGTTTAAGAATAAGTCATAAACAAGCACATTGGAAAGACAAAAAGCGCCACTCTTAAAGTTTTCATACAAAGCTTGAAGGCCATTTTGATGCCAGCAGTTTCGCGTTATTGTAAATTTTTCAAATCCGTTATGCAACAGTCATGCTTCTCAGACGCCTGACATATTTATTTCAAATTAAATGGTTGAATGGAAGCCATTTTACATGTTTTGAATGTCAGGATTCATAAATAAAATATGCTCGGAGGGGATTTATAATCCCTTATTTTACAACTTTTGTTTTTGTAAAAAATAAATATTCTTTATTTTAAATCCATCTATAGTAAATCATTAATAAAGTATTTAAAATGCACTCATATTAATATTGTACAATTAAAAAAAGGTTTTAAAACTAACTTCTAAATAAAGAAGAAAAGGCAGTTATAGATCAATTGAATTTAACTTTGTTGCAGTTATGAGTATACCTTTTCCGCAACATTTGTAGAAAAACCGGGAATAAATAATTTAATAGATATCCAGTTGCTTATTATGCTTCAAACGTATAGCACAAGCAGGTTTTGAATGCTTTTGTTTTTTGTCTTTTTTATTGGGAGAATGATTGCTGAATGTGATGGTTACATAAAAGCTTTGCTCTGGTCTCTTGGGTAGTGGTCTGTGGTTATATTACAGTATTACTTTGACCTTAAAGGAAAGCCATCAATTTGTACATTTGTTTGCAAAACAAACTCAGATTAAATTATTTATAGGGTATCATATATTGAACAAAAAATGTAAAATATGTACATTGAAGCTGAAATTTAATATTATGATTTTTCAGATGTTTCTTCTCTGGCCAGTTTTTGCAACTGCTATTTGCAACAACAGATTCTATGCTCTTCTCATGTATCTCACTGTTATATATAAAAATACATTTTTCTGACATTAAACCATTGCGTACAATGGAAATCTGTGAATTTCACTGAGCATCACAAAAGCCAAAAAGAGGGGGGGTAGGGGTTAAAAAAGAATCATATGCACCTGGTCTCTGTTCATGTTCCGTTAAGCATTGCTAACAAGCCAAAATTATTAAGACTCTCAAAAGGTCTTATAATTGATATAAATTCGCAAGTGTTCAGAGTTACTGCAGGCGTTGCACTACAATTTCAAATCAAAGGTGCCAATATTAAATTCTTCTGTATCAAATGTAAAACGGTAAAAATGTTTTTGTATGGTGTGGCATAAATATAAGCTGGAGCTGTACGATAGTTGCTAATGTGTGTGCATATATCGCAGTGCAAATTCTTGTGTGTTTGCAAGTGATGGGGTAAGAGTCCCTCGGAGACGGCATGTGACGGCGTCTGTGCTGTTTCTGCCGCGAAGGCCTCTCTGGCTGACGCGCTCCTTAGTCTTTTGCAACCGTTTGTCATCTCTTCTCTCTCCCTCTTTGTCCTGTCAATCATGCTATTTTGAATTTTCTTGTGCTTTTTGTGTCCTTCTTTCAATCATAGGAGCGCACGGCAAAAAACAGGGCGAGGATTTGTCCGATAACGACGGTGATGAAGATGAAGGTATTTTCTTTGGTGACCGAGGAAGATGCATGACTCAATTTTGGCTGTTTTTTTTTCTCCTAAGTATTGGTTTTGTTCAGAACTTGACTCCTAAATGTATGACTGTCTATTTTGAATGCACCCCATTTTGCACTTGTGTGTCCCTACTCCCATCAGTCCCAAAACTCATCTAAGTGATGTATTTCTTGTGTATGTGATTTACTTCTGGTTTGAGCAGAGCACTAGTGGTAGTGTTGCTGAATCATAACTCTGGTATTCCCATCACTTACCGTATTACCTGGGTAAGTCTCATTCAAGCGTACAGTACAAGGCACAAAGTGTCACAAAGTGTGACGGGAGGCTTTTGCAAGAGGGCCAGTTCTTTTTTAATGAAGAGTCATATCGCAAGCATGCTTTAGATTCACGGGAATTTAAATCATTCCTGAAGATGGCAGTGGGTATTGGGAGACGAGATGTGCAAATACTGTGCACATGTAATGCAGGATGTCAAAGCCAGTTTCTTTTTCCCCAGAAACCTTGGAGTTTTTGCATTAATATAGCAATATTTATACTTTGCAAAGGCTGTATTTGTAAGAGAATGGATCCTGCACAACGAGATCATACCGATTCTGAAGAGAGCATGGTTAACTGAGCGGATTATTTGTTGTAAAGGGACTGTCTAATTATTGGAACAAAATCATGCCTGCTATTATTTAGGTGCAATTTTGAGTCAGTTGAGAGTAATGTGCTAAATTTGTTTACTTTTGTTGCATCGTAGGCAAATTAACCTGCATCCATGAATCATATTGGTACTAAAAAGGCATTCTGAAGAGACAGCATGTACCGCTGCATATTAGCAGAGACACTTTTTGTGTGTATGTTGGTTCCTACTTAACGGTACACTACAGCTGCCAAAAAAGGAGGTCGAAATTTGCTGGTACAATTCACTGTTACTTGACACACTGGTTCAGGAACAGCACATAGTATATCAGGGGATGCTCATTGAAACACGGCATGCATTCATTGCGAAAACATTCCGGTACTACTCTCTCCTAGTGCTTGAAAGAAGGACTCTCTGTTGTCCTGGGAGAGGCAACCGGCACCCGTGCACGTGACACCAAACTTGCACAGTGACCTAGGTCTCTGTTATTTGGGCTCTACTGAGGAAACGTCATCATGAGCCTGATGATGCCACATTTCGGGAATAGGAAACTGATCTGAAACTGCTCTTTTTCTGTGATACGGCCCTCAATTCTGTGATCCTGCCAGCACCTGGAAAACAGAGCTATAGAGATATTTTATTGTTATTCAGACGGTCCCCAGGTTTAGAATGTCCCACTTATGGTCAACTTGTACTTACGAATAGAAATTCTGGTTAAATACAATGGTTGGAAATAACAAATGCATGCACAACATTCGTGAAAACATTTGCTGGCTTCAGCAGTTTGTTGGCTCACGGTACACTATGGTACTGTATGTAGTTATATATTATTACTGTTATATATTATCCGTGTAAATAATTGTATTCTTCTTATTATTATTACTGTTATGTACTGTATTATGTTTCCGACTTTCCTACGAATTCGACTTAAGGCTAGGGTATGCAATTTTAACCTGATACACCTTTTGTCAAATTCAGCAAATTTCTCCTTACAGTCTGCTAGCCCAAACCCAGGTGTTTCTAAGCAGCTCCGGTTCTGTAAACAGGGAAAGCACCAAAGTGGCTCAGACCACACCGTTCCAGACAATCAGCATCAGTTCCCTGCTCGTGCACAGGACTGGGGAGTGGGACCGGCGAGGGTAGTATGGTAAAGCAGAAAGGAGAGAGGGAGAAGCCAGGCACGGTAAATCTGGCGCTGGTTAAAATGCTGAAGCAATAGAGATCAGCCAGAGAACAATCAAAGAGAAGATCTGAAGAGCAAAAACTGAATAAGAAGTTCTTAGATCAGGCAAGGGTTAAAAACAAAAACCTGACCAGACATAGATAAGTACTGCAGCTGTTTCACTGGCAAACATTATGGATGAAATGTGCTGAAAATTCTAAATAAAATTTTCAAACAAACTATGTAGTATGGCTAATCTTGTTGATGTGTTTACCTTACCGCAGCCAGCTCTTGTTAGCTAGCCAGCAATAAGTTACTATTACTAACAAAATTTCCCTGTACTCACATGCTAGCTTCACAGCTGTGAGTACTAGGAATAGCCAGGTTCGCTGTTTACAATCATTATGATGATTCTTGGTGTTTATTATGGTGAATGAGCCATTAGGTGTTTGAATATGACAGCAATGCGTTATGCTCCTCTGCCCCATATGCTCTCTCTCCTGGGCTCGTCCTACAGCAGTAATCAGTTATTGCAACTTCATGTGTTTGGGAGGAGTGGCTCCAAATGCCTGAAATGCTGGGGTGGCATTTTCAGGTGGACTTTGAAAATCTATTGTTTTCTCCAAAAACACATACCCTAGCTTTAAAGGCAATAGACATTGGGACTGTCTGTATTTACTTTTGAAATAAAACCTACTAGTACAAGATTCAGTTATATTATGGGAATATTTAGTAAAGAAAGTGGGCCCAGCCTTTTGGTGAAATTGTTATGCTCCAAAATTGCATGAGCCAAAAATTGGCCATAATTTCACCTAGTTTGACCTTGATTTTACTTGATTTACTGCTTGTAAATGCACAGGTTGTACAACTAAGACAAGTTCTAGTGTACTTTAATTGAGTCTATGTAGTCCCCATTTGACATTTAAAACATAAACAGCATTTAAAACATAAAAACAAAACTGCAAGAACAAAATGTTATTGATGGTGCCCAACTACACTTAGCCAACAAGACTGTTAAAAGTAACTGTGTATCTGTCCAAACAAAAAGTAGCTTAGCTTTTTTTATTTGTTTCTCTGATATATATTTAACCTGTTTTGTATGATATATGTCATTCTTACATATTTGTATGTACATTAATCTACATATTTTCGTAGTTGGAGAAGTTGGCTATGTCACTTAAAAATATTAAAACCATTCTCTGAAACTAGCCAAGAAAAACAAACACTCAGTACCACTTCTGCCCACTCTCCCCACAACTTGGCAAAATCATAAACAACTCTGAGCAGTATGCACAATATTTCACACTTTCTGCGCACTCAAAAGCCAACCCCCAGTCAACAAACAGAAGCGCAGCCACCATTTCACTTGTCATATGCACTTGACCCCTGAAAATTTGCAACATATGATTTTACATGAACTTATTAGGGTTGCTAGACCCTTACTGTAATGGCCAAAGCTCAGGCCTCTGAGGTCTCTAAACACCATGTCATAATGCATCAGCCTGGACCAGTGACACTGACAACTGCAGTTCTCACTAGTCACCATTCATTAATTAACAATGTGTCGATGCATTTCCCAGCATCTTATATATTTATGTAAATGTAACATTTGAAAACCCAAAGCAAGCGTTAAACATACTACAGATCTATTCAGAACAGTGATGCACGATACGGCGTATAAAAAAATGATTACAACTACATTCGTGATACATATTTCAGAGGTATCATAAGAATCGTGATACAGCACTCAATTTATATTTAATTGTGTTTTGCGGATGTTTTTCGTACAAAGTGACGTAGAAGTGAGGCAAATAGCGCATTACAAGCATATGTGCTGTCTGGGAGTCGACTAAGCAAAAGTACAGTCAGGCTGAGCTGCCAGTGAATCCCCATATTCAAGTGCCCTACTTAACACTGTTATTATAAAGATAGAACAAGCTGGTGAATATCTTTTTCACGATGCCTGCATGTTCATAACCTGCAACTGCACTACAACCAAAAGAGACTGATGTAAAATGATGTAATTTCAGCCTGCAAGGGTTGATAGCAAGTATCTCTGTGCTATCTGTATATCTCACTTGTCAATTATCCCTTTATCGGTCAATTATCGATTTCAGTTTAATGGCTAGACATTAAACTGAAAACTTAATGGATCTTTTTTTAAATAATTAGCATCACTACATACAGTGAAAAAAGTCATGATATATTGTGATATTTTGGCCATATCGCCCACACCTAACTCCTAACTCAGAATGTGTTTCCCTGTAGATTATTGGGTACTTGGGGGGAAAAAGACATCTAACAGGTTCTCAAAATATTGCACCGACTTAACAGCCTGACACAATGGCACATATCGTATTACCTGTACAAGAAATTCAACAATACAATATACAATATATAACGTGCACCAATACAGAAATGAAATGTGTTGTATCTTCAGGTAAAAAAAAAAATCCAAAGGTTCTCAAATTTACATTAATGTAGGTTTCCTGCATGGGTCAACAATAATGAGCCTACATTTTGAATTTTCTGTTTTGCTTCAGAATGAGCTGATACTCAAAATTCATACCCTACAGCCTGACTGTAGTAAAAATACAGTCATATGTTGCAGAAGCAGGCAGGGCTTTAGTCTGCGCCTTTTGTATAATGCATTGATTTTCAACCCTCAGGGCTGGCGAGCTTTGCTGGTGAATCTCAGAGAGATTTTACTAAAACAAAGTAAAGCCAACCTTACGCTGCACCACGAGCAATGGGCACCTCACACACAGCAAGAAGACATCACCTAAATAGTTAGCCAACCTATCTAAAATTCTACTACAAATAAAAAAAATAACTAAACCTAGTTGAGTGCTGATCCCTAAAAGATAATGTTAAATATCGCCGACTGAGAGGTTTGTTTGGTATATATCATTTGCAACTAGCCAGCCTAACTGGTCAGGTTGAAATAATCATGATGTGATAAAGGTATAGATAAAAATATAATTTATCTGTACGGGTATATATTTCTGTAGAGTGAATTCTTGAATGCAGATATCTTGATGGGCTTGGGAAATCAAGGCCAACATGAGAATGCTATAATCCTTTTCAGCATTGACTTGGAAAAGCTGTCACAGGTGCTCTCATGGAGGCAACTCCCACCACAAGCTACAACTGCCACCAACTGTTAACGTTATAGATGATAAACTACCGATTTTAGGGACAATTTCATTTAGTCGCCTATGGAAAAAGAATAGCCCAATCACTGTACATGGAGTCAAATGACGGGAAAAACACAAAGCCTACTTTGTCATCAAGACTGTCAATAATCAATCAATCAAATAAATACATAAATACATAGATTGCCTTCTTATTATATATATATGCCAGGTTAAGTGACATAACCTCGCAAATGCAAAAGCATAAACATTCAGTGGTCATTTTAATAGGTATACTAAGTTAATACAGAGTAGAACCCAAGAACTGCCATAAGGGGAGATTTGTTGTGTGTTTAGAGAAGCCATCTTGTTGTTCTGAGTTATTCTTTATTATTCTTGCACTTGTGTCCTTCCTGGTAGCTTTAATGAGTCTGGTCATTCTCCTCTAACCTCTCTCATTAAAAAGGCCACAGAAATGCCATTCACCGGACGTGCCTTCGTTCGTCACACCATTCTCAGCAAATCCCAGGAGGATGGCAGCTCGCGAGACGCTCGAGCAGTAACTGAACCCCTTGACCCTGTTTGTTTGCTATATGCATTCAGCTGCAGCCAGAGATTTGTCATCCGGAGCAGCAGCCTGTTCACATTAAGAAGCAGGTGTGCCTAAAAAACTGGCCACTGAGTGCAGCGTAATTGTCACACGTGTCGCATTTATCCGTGATGCCTGGTAATGGATCTGTGGAACGTTCACCGGTACTGTGAAGAGAGGTCTAGCATTGTAAGGTACTTGTAGAAATGACATAATCAATATTAGGCACAGACTACAGGTGCCCTTGAAAAATAGCCAAAAACTAACTGACAACAGAATAGGCAAAAGTGTAGAGGCATCCGACTTAAACATCTCCGAGTAGGGCTGGCACAGACAGATCTAAAATTAATGATCAGTCATTACAATTGTTTATGCTAAGCTCATTAAAGATTTTCAAATCAATCGGAGTGAGAAGAAAACTCCACTGTTGACTGATATAGCACTGTTATTCTGGTTTTAAGTATGTAAATATGATTCCAATGTAATCCTTAGACACCTCTTAGAAGATCTCTGTGGCATATTTTAGTCTAGGCTGTAGATTTCCATTTTAACAAGTTTGCTTAGGATGCCAGCACATTTCAGTGCTTACTTTGTATATTAAAATGATAACAGGGATTGCAACAGGCGACATGCAATTGGCTAAATAATACATCAGTATGTTTTTTCTTTATCACTTGAAAATGAGCAGGATAATCAATTAGAAGGTGGATGTATGGATAGATATTTTTTACTCTGATAACAAAGGATCTAAATAATTTAAAAGGCTATAGCTGAATTATCAAACGAGAACTGTTTCTATAGCATAAGCTCTCTATGCAAATGTGACCTTATCTGGTACAGAGCTCCGATGAGACCATTGATAACTGAAATCCAAATACTAAAACCACATATATACTCCAATACAAATAGCAAACATGGGTCTGAGATGACAATGTGACATTATGTCCAGCTTTTACTCTAGTGATGTGCATGGGACAGACATATGCATACAGCATCTTCCTCACAGTGAAGACTCCGTTGATTAATTGTTGGTTCCCAAAGCAGATTATATAAGCCATAAAAATGTTCTTCTATCCACAAACTGCAACATGCATTCCACGTGCATTTTGGATCTGATCATTCAATCATTTAATCACAATTCCAGTTTCTTAACGGCTAAGCTGCCCACATATCACGTTAGTGTGAACAAAGAAAAAAGAATAATAATAATTTAATGCAGACTTTAATTTTCTTTGGCTCTTTAATAACTGTCAGCTGAGGTTCAGACGACAGACCTTCATTGAAATGACCTACTTTTTAATGAAAGAGAGTTAACAGCATTTAGACTTAACGATATTTATGTGCTTCGACCTGAGGAAATATTGCGAACAGTTGGCATCATTATCTGTGACCGCGGACAACCCTCCATTTGATTATTTGGAAATAGCAGCCAGGCCATGGTGCAGGCCCTGGCGTTATATCTGCTCCTGTCCAATTTAAAAAAGGTGACTTTAGCCTCTTTGAGAAGCTTTTTTCTCCACCTTACATCTGTCCATCAAGCTGTCAGCTATGCTTATTAAAATGATACACATGTATACTCGGCATTATGTTTAAAAGCATCATGCCATGATTTCTTTGGCAGTAAGCATATCCAATTTATTCAAACAATCCTCTGAATATCCTATTAAAACATCTATGAATATAATCAGCCAACAATGTATGTAGCTAGAGGCAGTAATGAAACATCTAGCTATCACTTTCCATTGCTGTGAAGTTAGCAGGATCAAATATAATCTTATATTCACTCAACAGGCTAGCCGTAGACATAACATGTCATTATGCCATGTTTTCTGGGCAATTTCATTACTGTTATCAATTCATTTCTGTGACAGCCTAATACATGGTAACAAACCATGACTTGTATACACGCACAAATACAAGTGCTGAATAATGCAAGTGTGAGTTAATTAGTAAACAATTCATATCCAGTAACGCAATGACGTACTAAGGCATGCCACATTCATGAACATTAGTGCCTGGTGATTCAATGGATTCTGAAAAAAAATATGTATTGTATATGACTTCACAGCTATTAATGAAGACAATTTGGATTATGCATGCTTAGGAAATTGATATGGGGAAAATGTTGAGCTTTAAGAGTAATGTAATTTGCAGAATATTGCGAGTATTGTGGGTATAAAGCTGAGGAAAGTATTAGTATGTAATTGTTAGTAAGGTGTTAACCGCTATTGAAAGTGAACAGAGATTTCTTGTACACATTTTCCTATCATAGCCTCAAAGAAGCTTTACATCTTTAATACAAATCATTCATACAGGATATGTGTGGGGATTTTATAGAGGGTGGTTGTGCATACTTTGAAGCAGAGTGCTTACACATTGACATGATGGAAGAACAATATTATATCTGAACCAAATATTCTGCCTTCTCCTCCTATATTTGTTCTGTACTGGGGACTTAATGTAACTCTGTCCTCAGCCGTAGATGGCAAACATTCTTAGTGACACCGCATGCCTCCATGTGAGCATTTTAAAAAGCCGGTGTCGATAAAGGGAAAATATGTTTGCATACTTCGCCCTAGTTCTAGCACTTTTGAAAGTGTCTGCCTGTTCTCTTGGAATCAGCGCAGCTGTCTGCCCCAACGCCTCATGTTTGCTTACGGCCCCTCCCACCTACTTAGCGACATGCTGTCATCCCATCCACTTGGCAGTTCATCTTCTGCTAACGTCTTTGAGCCGAATCATATTTCGGTCCCCGTTCATTCAGTTAGGCCCTCTTCTGGATTGACCCCCGCCTTCCTCTGTATAGCAGTACAATGGACCAGCGGTCTGTGTCAGGGGCAGGGTCTCCACTCTGGGGCAGAGAGGAGCTGAGCTCTCAGGGTGGGCGGCAGTGCTAAATCACGAGGCCGCGTTTAACGTGCAGCGGGAATGATGGGCCCGTGACAGCCGCTCAACCTCGCTGATTCACGGGGCCCAATCTGTGGGCGCAGCCCTCCTCACTTACCACCCCACCCCCAAGCCTAATCTGCGGAGCAATCAGCGTCTCCTGCTCCAGGGTCGAGGATAAATTCCATCCCTAGATCCCTGCCTGACGCTTAGGACACAGGGTGTTATGCTTCACTTAAGAGGCCTTAGGATTGAAGTGATGAGAGAGCAACATCCATTTCCCCAATCACCTGCCCTTTAGCCATCACATGACAGAAGGCCTTCTCACACCTGGATATTTTGAACTTTTTTGGCACTACTAATCCCTGTTTGACCTTCATACTGAAGTAGGGATGCCATTGTTGTTAACCATCCTTAGCTTGGTTAAAAATGTAGCCGTTGAGCACTTCATTATGAATAATTAGGCCAGTGCCCCTCAGATCTTTCAGAAATTCATACTGATCTTCAAAATGGTCAGTGTTGCAAATGTAGGCACGTTGAAAGCACAGAGCTGGTCTTCTCGGCCAGCTGCATTCTAAAAACACAAGTCACATGATCAGTTACACCCACCAATGACAGTGGACCATTCACACTTACCCCTCTGCACTCACTTGCTTTAATGTATTTTCTATAATTTGGTGAAATGTGGTATTGTGCAATGCAGAAATAAAGTTTAATCTCACAAACAATGTGTCCTTTAAAGGAAACCCATTTTTCATTACTGTCAAAAAAGCCCAGTGAATTTGCTTAGAGCAGTATCTCTAGTTCTTTAATTAAGAACTTCCTTCATTTTGCCAGGTGCTTTGTTTGGTCATCTTTTGTGAGCACTGGCCACATGGTAGAATAATCAACAATGTTTAAAATACCACTTTGGGCTACTAAAATAAAACCAAAAAACAAGAAATGCAGAAGAGAATCATTCCATCTAAATGCAATCTGAAGGAAGAATATGTTGTTATACATCATCTTAAAATAATCTCCCCTGATTGTGCAGCAACGGTACTTAAATTAATTACTTAAATCCAACTGTTCCACTATTATATAAGTAAAATATGTGTATATATATATATATATATATATGTGTGTGTGTATATTTAAATATAGATTTGATGTGTTACTGTGGACCTCGTGGTTAAGGAAGCCGTTACCTCTGTTTTATTTCTGAAATGCGGTGGGGAGTGTGCTGGGGGTGAGGTGAGTAGATAGTGTTTGCGACATACCTTTAGTCATGACGATGACGCGATAGCATCTGTATGTTCAGGATGCGACAGGTGGGACAGAAACATGAACTCTGTCATGAAGAGGGGCTGTCAGGCCCCATGCCCTTCCATCTCCAAGACGGCTGCTGACACCCAGCATGCTTTTACCAAACAGTGGCACGGCCATCCCAGGTGGCCTCTATCCACTCCCCCGATGTCCAGCATCTCTCAAGTGACAGGGATGACACGATGCAAAATGCTCGGTGAGATTTATGACGGGTTCCTCCGGGGGCCGAAAAGGCACCCCGCTGGGCTCCGCTGACAGCTCCGGGGGATGATACCGAGCGGGTCGGGTCATTCGGTGCCGTATCTCTCCCGCCAGATGAGGGCTGCCTTAATGGGAAGGCAGAGCCAGCCCTGCTGTTTACCATGGATATGGTCATTCGGTTTGTGTTCACGCATATGGACTCAGGGAACGTTCCGCGTGTGCATCTACGTATCTGTGTTTGTGCGTGTGCTTGTGTAATTGTCCAGTCCTGCCATTGTATTCTGCAGGTACAGCAAATTAAATTTGAAAGACAGCACTGTATACATTATATATATATATATATATATATATATATATATATACACATGCTGACAGAATAGAATGGAAGGCTACCGATGCATGTTGCACAAAATATCTATGTACTGTATATATGTATGTTAACCATGTGTCTTCCATGGTGTCTGTGTGCATATCAGCCCTCCGTGCTTTCTTGCATCTGTTGAACAACTGCACAAGTTGTACTGAAAATATTGCCTTCTACATCTTCTGTGTGCACAGTTGCATTAGGTTTTCTAATATTGTTTCAGGACTTTGCTACCTGAAAGTTAATGTCTGCATATTTTGATCTCTCTCTCTCTCTCTCTGTGTTAGAGTCTTGAAAAATAAGGGATATTATCCTGATTGTTTAACTCTTCAATCATGTTTTTGCTTCTTAGACTAGTGAAGAGGAATCTTGATTAACAACCTTGTCCTAATATTGGTAAAACAAAAATAAAGGGCTGTGAACACCTATTCTAATATTTCCCCTGGATAGGTGGAAACTGTTGTCATAGTAACCCACAACCTGAATCAACAAAAGAGGCAGCTGATAATGTTGATGGTGACATGACTAATCTGTATTTTTCTTTCTCTTCTTCCCTACTTTTTCAGTTTTCTTTACATCTGTATCCATTTATTTTCATGTCTTGGCGGTCTTGGTAAACCGAATATTCATCTTTCTCTTTCATCCCTATTTTCTCTCCATGCATTCTTCACTTGTGCTGTGACTTAGTGTGAAGGATTATTGCAAGAGAACAGTGGGTTTTGAACCATGTTATATGTACCCTCTCAGATACCAGGCCAAAACATCATGAAAAAAGGTTCCTTATTACGCACTGATTGGCAACAAGTGTGTTTGATGGAATCCTCCATTATTGCCATCCATGATGCCACACCACTTGAAATTCGTGCAAATATTTTGATACGCAGTCATTCGCAAAGAGACCGCAGCGTGTCAAAAATAAACACTGCTATTACTTGCACGACAAGCCTTCTGCGCTGGTGCAGCTTGGACTAGCTGGGTGAAAAAGAGGGGAGCAAGTGCAAACAGAGATGTCGCTCACAGATGGACGCAGATTCACCGTCCAGCCCGGCTTGTTTGTGATTAGCTGTTTGTTCTTGAGGATTTGGATTTTTTTTTTCCCTCTCCCCCGGGTAACCATGGCAACCTGAATACAATGTAGGTTTCTGAGCCCGGCAGCGATCGCCTCGCTTTTCAAGGCTGCGTGCGGCACAAAGCCGCCATCCTCGAGTGCAAGCGGGCGATTCTCCTTCTGTCCACCGCCAAACCAGTATCTCAGGTGCCACTTCTCCATTCTCCCCATCCTTTACGTTACTGAACTTAAGGATTTCGTCAGAGGGGTAAAGGACTCTGTTACTCACATTGTCATTCTAAAATAGCCTGAAAATTGATTTTTCTTTTGGGGGGGGGTGTTCATCAAAGGCAGAAGCAACGTAGGGGCATCCTTACCCACTGAAGCTTAAATGCTGAGTGTCAAGCCAGGGCCTGCACACAGCTTGCAGTGTGTTGTCGGCGAGCGAAGGCCTGGCCAGATGAATAAACAGCACGTGCAGTTTAACCCTAATGGTTTTCCTTTGCACCGAGATTATTTTCTCATACACCACTTGCAATATAGTATAAATAATTGAAAAACATAAGCCTCTTGCTCCATTATCCAGAGAAATTTTTAACATGAGATCACGTTTCTGCATAATTCGGCTCACTTATCAAATGTTTTTGTCATATTTCTGAAGTATTGCCCAATTAAATTTAAAAAAAAAAATTGCGTAGTGACGTTACATGCAGGTTGTAGTGGCACATCGGCTGGTATCTGGGAGGGTTCTCCTCAGTGTCATTGCTTTTTGTTGAGCCTTGCCTTGAGCGGAGACTGCCAGTGAACGTGTTAACGGTGGCCACTCTTGCAGACATCCGAGACACCGGTGCCAAACCAGTGATGGTCTACATACACGGCGGCTCTTACATGGAGGGCACGGGGAACATGATAGACGGCAGCGTTCTGGCCAGCTACGGCAATGTCATCGTGATAACGCTGAACTACAGGGTCGGCGTGCTGGGTAAGTGTGACTTGTTTCTCTTTGAGCGTCTGTAGAAAGAGATGCGACCCTCCTTCATGTTGTCAGTGCATCTTGGGGTGTTGTGGTGTACGAGGTACACATTTCCAGTGCGATGTCTCTGCAAAGACTATGGCACATTTACTCTTAGTTCTCCAGTGTGACCAACGACAAAAGATAGATTCTGCAGTTTCACTCTTTAAGAATCATCTCAAGTCTTTAATTTGAAACATATTAAGACTGCACATGTATTTTTTTATGGTAAAGTGCTGTATAAATACATTTTGAGATGGAGGAGAAAGACAGAGAAGGAGGATGTTACTGGGTGTGAGCAGTGATCCAGTGAGAGATGAATCTCATCACTGAATCCATGGAAACGACCGCAGCCAAACAAAATGGAGCTGGCCATATCATCACAGAGCACATGTCACTGCAACTCCACTGTCTCTATAAATTAAATTTGCATGCTCAGTTATGTGGATTGTTTTCCCTTCTTACTCCCCGCAGGCTCTAAATGTCAAACATAAGTTGTAAAACGGATAAAAGTGGATTGTACCTTAGTGTTATCGGCTGGAATAAAACAGGCCTTCCCACAGTGTAGATTTTAAACAGTTAGGCTCACCCCTAGGTTGCATTTTTTTCCCCGCTCAAAGTCAAACTTTATGTTTTGCATTACTGCCAATTATTATTCCCATGCCGGAAGTCTGGCTCGATTCAAGAGAAGTGCAATCGGATTTGTCTTGGTCTGCTTTCATTATTTTTCATTTATTCAAGAAGCTGTAAAACGTCTCGTAAGTGCAATGAAGAATGAAGTGATGCTCATTTAAGTACATCGACCAAATTCTGGCTATTTGATAAACACAGCAGCTCGCTTTCATTGGTGTGTATGTCTTAAGGCCAGTCAGTCTCCCTATATAAGGACTGTTTCATTTAAAGGTGCCGTGTATTTTCAAAAAGAATTAAACGTTTATCATGTGGTACATACAGTTATGATTGTGGTTCTTTGTGCAAGCTTAATTTTGCAGCATTCAGTCATTGTAGTGAGTAAAAAGGGAGTCTCAAGGCAGGAAATCAAAGAATTCATTATTAGCATTATGATAAAAGTAATTCTGTTAGCTTCCCACAATATAATAATATTATTGTAAGTTTCGTCATCATCATTGCAAACTGAGGTTTTGTGCTCAATATTAGGAGTACAAACTATGACACGTCATTTAGATTTTAAGGGAATGAGAGACAATAGTGGAGCCTTTTAGGGCACGCGAGAGAAGAGAGCTAAACTCCAGACTTATTGCATCTTAGCTTCTTTTATGCCATATATATACATATTTTGCTTATAATGCATGAATTTGGGATTGTTACATACACACACAAGCATTCACATGCACACACACACACACACACATGCTTTTACTCAAATCACTGTGGGGACTCCATTTATTCCTATGGGAAAAAACCCAAATCACAACAATAACACCCTTAACCCCTACCCAGCCCTAAGCTTAGCCATAAGTAAGCAAACAAAATGCAAGACTTTTGATTGCCGTCACAGATTTTTATAAAAGTTTTATCACATTGTGGGGACACATAATTAAATATATACATGACACACACACGCACACAAACACGCACTGTACTGTGCAGAAGTCTTATGCAACCAAAGCAATGATGTTTGAATGACCTTTATGCTGGTGTCAAACTGTGATTTTATTTTTGTCAAAGTGTAATGTCTTCATTTAAAAAGCTCTCATACAGTCACCCCCGTATTTGCAGCCACCGTCTACTATATCAATGTGTTTTGATTCGACCAATAGCATACCTTGGTTGGCTAATCAATATCTCATCAAAACACACCAACTAATTTAGTGAATTAATTAATTGAGCTGGTGGTGAAATTGAATGAATACATGGAATGGCTGCGATGCCCCTGAGGAGGGGTTTGGGAACTGATGCGATGTTCATCTAGCATTCTAGAAAGATTTGAGTAACTTTTTGCGGAACAGAAAAAATTCTTGTCAGTTGTTATTGTGATGCTGTTAATTTGCACGTTCTGATGCTGAATTGCATTTTACTCTGAGAAGATGCACTTACTACCTGGATAAATAGCTTTTTCTTTGACTGCAAGACTTGCACAGAACTGTGTATATAAACATTTATATTTTCATCATGTCATTTGGTCAGGTCTAGCCTGAGCTCAAGTTGTCTAGTCAGTGTACCTGCGTGATTTAGATATCTCTATTACCTCTAAGTGCAGTATTTGTTTTCTGTAGATTTTCAACTGCTCGCCTTGAAAAAGTATCTGTCTATAAGCTATATGCATTTCCATTCACACGAAAATCAGCCTTGGTGATTTTCTTCTCTCTCTCCAAATAAGGAACAATGAATTGTTACTATTGACAGTTTCATTTCTAGGTAGGATCTCAAAGTGAATTCCTTTGCCTGTGGTCTTCCTAGTACAGAATTGTATCATATTCTATATTGAGGAACCTGCTGTGTACTAAATCACACATACGGTTTCCATTTGAGCAAAGTGCTCCAAGGAGAAAAAACATTAACATAATTTTACCCCCATCAAGTCGTAGAAGAAAGAAATGTTGTATAATAATCTTCATTGTTATGCTGTGGTTTTAATAGCATGGCCTTGGGATTGTATTATTTAAAGTCCATAAAGGTGGAAATGATGACTTTAAGTAATCAAACACAATACTGATTTTTTGTGGATGATGCAGTTCTTAAATTAAAAGACCCTAAGAGTCAAGTTCTGCCTTTGTACGGTAGTTTGGATGTGACTACATTTAGGATATTATGGTGCAGTTGAAATATTGCAGCTATAATCAAATGTGATAAATCATCAGCAATATGGGCCTGATATCATGTGGAATGGGATATAAATTTGTTATATGGGGTTTTTATTTGGGAAAGTTATTCCTTCCAAATTCTATTTTTGATAGAGTCGCCAAACTCAAAGCACAGTTTTGATTCGATTATAAGTACTGTCCGAACCTTGTTTATGTCCTGTCCAGCTGATCGACTGAAAATCTATGCTACAGGTTTTTGTCCTTAAGGATCTTGCTAGAACACCTGATTTACATTCAAAACAGGATTTACAAGATTTGCAGCCTAAAAATAATTCAGTAAATAATACACCGCCACTGGAAGAAGAAGTTTTTCTCCTCTTTTTTTAATTAGGCAGCTTAAAAGGTTGAGGAAAAATAATTGAAGCTGAGAGAATTAGACAAGATAATGAACAGAGAATGAAGGTAGACAAGGTGAAGGTACAGATGCTGGCTGACGCTAATACAGGCCTCCGTTTTCTCTCGGCAATCTTGACAATGCATTAATAATAAAACAAAGACTGAAATGTACAGATAATGACTATGTGGTACTTCATCTGGCTTTGTTAATGCTTTGAATAAATCATAGAGATGTTTATTTTTCATCCTGATTAGGGAGCTAGAATGTCATTTTAACAAACCAGGATAGAGTTTATTAAAATGGAGAGATTATCTGTGTAGGTGAATGTAAATTTTTTTTTTCTGGGCAACTCTTTGAATCTCATGCATTTAGTAATAAAAATTAAAAAGTGAAATACACTAAATGTACAAAGAAACGAAACGAGAATTTAAAAACACAATTATACCTTAACTATAGATATTAACTTTATGTTTCACACCAATTGTAGTGGTGGGTTTCATAGTCAAAATTTTAATAGCAATTAATTGTTTCGTCACGTTGCAAAGAACCATTTTCTCCAGACCCTTTTTGGCATTTTTCATGCATACAGACCAGCGGTCTCTCCATATTCGGAAGAATTGGAATTCATTACAGGTTTAATATTTAATTAGGAATGGCGGAAGAGCAGAACGTTTTCCCTTGGGGACAGCATAACCAAATGGGGAGGCATTACTGGGGGTGATGTTACTTCCAGATCAGTAGCGTGTGACTGGTTTGAGTCGTAGGCTCAGTACATTCAGTGTGTTTACAAAAGGCCAGCCTTGTTTGTTGCTGGCCCATTGATCGGCGTATGCATGAAAATGGCAAGGATAAGGCCCCATCGCTGTGTTTCTTTAATGATGTGTAATGAGTCCTAGGCTAAGGGGAGTATCTTGTATCACTGCTCTTTACAAATATAATTACTCATTCACTATCTAGAGCACGTCAATTTCCTAGTCCTATGGGGAAGACTTAATTACTGCTTCCAACTGCACTGAGAATTAATAAGGTCTTCTTCTATTGCCAAAAAAACAAGGTGAGACTTCCTTGTTGAACCAGCTGTTCTGCCAAGTATTGTTTTGTGGATTTGTTCGATGTTACGTTAAGATCAGTCTTTTGGCTAAATTCAGATAGCCCATGTTTTATAATTTATGTCCAGCTGCATCTGTAATATCGAGCCATAATAATTGGATATCATTATCTCATTTCATTGCGGTCTTATCAATTTTGACTTGCTAGAAATAATTATATAAGTAGATGATTGAATTTTTCTTATGATTAACCTTACAAAAATAATCCTAGACCAGGGTAATTACCTACACATATGTATCGGAGATTCAACTGCCCTTTCAGAAAGGGAAATATGGATCCAGTGCATTTTGAAATGACTCTAAATTGATGTTGACTACCAAGGTCATTGCAGAGATTGCAATATCATTAAACTGTAGATTTATAAAAAATGATTATGTATAGACTTTAATTAAAATTAGGATGGGGTGAGCAGCTGCAGTAGGCTGAGAATCCTTTATCACACTTTTATGATTGCGAAAGCCTTGTTACAAGTACACTCAGAGGATGAGAGAAGGGGAAAAAAGCGTCCATCACGTACTTATTCTGCTTATAGGGGAAGCTCGCGTGTACATTTAGTCTCTCCCAATATGTGATTGGTCAGTTGATTATATATGCTGTTAGTCTATATGCTACAAGTAACATGCTGTTACTTAACTGCGCTGCGCCACAGTCTCTCTCCGCCTCCTTTCCTCCTCACTCATTCTGCCGACGAGTTCCTTAGCTTCAACTGCAGGAGCTTCTCTCAGCTCGTGCCTTTCAGAACACGCTCCAGTCCCCCGGCGTCTGTTCTGTCTGCCCTCTAAGGGTGTCGCTTAGCTTGCCGCGATATGAATCTTTCCTATGACTGCACATCTGGAGTGAGTTTTCACTCTGTCCCGTTTTCCTCGACGTCGCCTCTGTACCGGCCGCGTTTTTCTTCATCGATACATACAGCATGTCCCAGCAGGCTGTCCCCACCGCTACAATTAATGAGATGGCCTTGGGATTTTGAGTCACGATAACGACGCATAATAGCATGGCACCTTCATTTCCATTTTTCTGTGTTTCTACTGTACTGTAGCAGGGATTCTGTGTTTGCACCGTAATATAATGCGATGTTGTTAGGTGTTGTCTTCACCCCCGCCCTCCATTCCAGCCACACAAAGAGGGAAAGAGGAACAAATAGGCTGAAAGAAATGAAAATGAATAACAGTCTGGGCGCCCACTGTCTGCCATTTCCATGCTGGAAGCTGAGCCAGAGCGCTTTTTTGGCTCAGCTGCCGTTCGGATGAATCCATCCAAATCAAGCGGCTGGGAAGAAAAACATTTATTCATCCTATTAATGTCAGGGAGCCAATGGCTTAAGTAATGGTTTCCGTGCTCTGCTCCTGTGCAGACTGCGTCCGACTGGCCGTTCTTCTCACCACATGTTGTTCAGGTGCAGATGGCCCTCTCTATCCCCTTTGCTTGTTTGGGGACCCTCTGCTCTACCTGATCTGTTCTCATGGCCATTCGGGGGAAGATAACATTTCTCCGTGCCTTATTATGAGCCACCCACAAATTATTTTCCTTAGGCGGTCATTTCAAGTTTTCTTTTTTTATTCCTTCATGCAATTATTCCTTCACCTGCCAGATAACATGTCCGCTCTTTGGACTAATGGTCCTTCACAAAAAAAAAACAAAAAAAAGAATCTTAATGGAGTATAGCTGCCGACTTGGTGCATTAATGCTAAGCGCATTTTTGCATTGTTTTTCCTGAGCGCCCCGTGTAAATAAAAGTATGGTTGATTAGCGACTGAGTTCCGACACAATGACCAGTTCGTTAAGCGAAATCATCGTCAAGTAAAAATTACCATAGAATAGGCGTGATCGCGACTGTGTTTCAGATCTCTGGTCGCTGCCATCTCATGCATATAAAGTTCTCATACAGTTATACAATCATTACTGTGCCATGAGACATTCATACAAATGTTTGGCGGTAAATGCGTGCATTGGTCGGAATTTTCTTCATTAAAGTTATATTTGCTAACTGAGGTGGTCGATAAACAAGGATGGGGTGTACAGTTTAACGTATTTATAGACAGAAATTCTGATATTACACTTACATTTATTTTTAAACTAAAAATAAAGGGAAGTGACTCTGTGTGCACGTCAGCTGATGAAAATATAGCACGTTTTATCACCAGTGGAAGACTAGAATAAACTCCACTGCTGCACTGCTGATTCAGAGACAAGCAAGCGTCCACCTGACAACCAGCGTGATTTTCTGCCTAGTTTTGTTTTCATGGACTTCACAAGCATGAAAAAATGGATGTGAACTGTCACTCTTCACAGACCACCGCCGTTGATTGTTCGCAAGTGTAGTTTAATACTTCTGAGGTAGTTTTTCGTTGGGAGTGCGGTGCATAAATTATAGACCCCTTGCTATTTTTGGGGACAGGCTGGACAACACATCAAATAAGAAATCTTTCGATACCCTGTTGTTGCTGTTGTTGTCCTAACGTATTTCTCGGAGCAATCATTTAACTTCAATTAAGCCACATGAGATATTCATCTGTCCTCCAAGTAATTGGCGCTCTTGGAGGGGCGGGTTGATTAGAATGGAACGGTATGCTTTGTAATTACTTTAGACCAGTGGACATCTCAAGTTGCCACTTCGGTCAGTTAGGTCTTATTAGGGGGATTTTATGGAAAACACCAGTGGTGCCAGTGATTGTGGGAAGCCGTCACTGAGGTGAATAATCCGCCTCTCAGCAGCAAAGGATGTGTCTTTGTGGTGAGACCTGAGAGAGTATCATTACACTGCTGAGATTAAGGAACAGCCTGTCCTTCCTCTTGGAGACAATTCCCCAGGGCCTCACAGCCTGCCACTAAATCCGGCGGCCTCCCCGTAGGAAATACCCGGGAACGCGGAGTGTGTCAGAACGCTCCAGTACTTCAGACGACGTGGCGGGTTCCGCTCCTTCCTCTCATCTCATTAAAACTTTGGGCGTATGTCCTGAGAGGCCAGGCGAACACGGGATTCACCTGCCAAGCTCATCCAATTATTTGAACAAATGATTGCTTTTAAAACTATATTAATTCTGCCAGGGAGATTTTAGCAGGTAATTCTCAATCCTCCGACTGGCGTATAATAGATAAGGTTAAGACGGCATAGCTGTGTGTTCGAATTGACACCAGTGCCGATATTTGCAGTTTTTCTGAACTTACCAAGAATAGATGAGTGGACTGTTCCAGGCAGACTTTGGCTCTCTGCTGAATGTAATTATTGGAAATTGTTTGCTCAAATGTATACTGATTCAAGTTGTTTTAACACCGGGCCGACGTTTATGATTTTACAAAGCCTTTCAAACTTCAGATTTGCTCCCTCATTTGTATTCAGTCTTCTGTATTACAGTTGCTCCAGAGATTCATCCATGATGATTCATTGCTGTTGTTTTGCTTAACACATTGGAGACAAAATGTATTGGTTTTTTTTTTTTTTTGCCGTTGCTGCTACTTGTTTTGTTTTCTCCTCAAAATTTAAATGCCCAATAGTTTTCGTCCTTGAGGATTGTTCTTTTTTTTTGTTGCATTGAACAATGTAGTGGATGGTTGTTCTTTGGAGCAAATGCACAAATACGTAGAACAACAGCCTTATCACATGGCACACAGCACACCCCAGCGACTTAGAGCGAAGCACATGACGTAGAATGTCTCAGAATGGCAAAGCCAAAAGGAGACCCCTACCGTGGACAAGCGTCAATCTTTCCTGGTGCCACTCAGGGTGCGGACTAGGGGGGGAAGGTGAGGGATAGCCGGGGATATTTCTGGTCATGGAAGAAAGGAAATTCTAATCCGAGAAGATTTTCAGGAGCTGGACCACGAAATCGTGGCAGAGCCCCGGAAAAGGACCAAGGGGTTGGCCGTCCTGGAATGTGCCGGCGACGAGGAAGGTAGGGGGGCGAGTAAAATGCAGATGGAGGGGTGGGCATGTAGGAACAGGGAGTGCCTGCAAATACAGCCTGCCTTTACATAACAGCGAGAGAGAACAATTCCAGGGGAACATTTCAGCTAAGCAGGAACCCACTTCACAGGGATCAGCGTGCAAAGGAAAGGCAACCAAAGCAATTATATAGCACACAAGATGCTTTTATTATTATCTGTAATATTCAGAAATGTCTAAGGAATAATCTAGCTGATGTCAGAAGGAATTACCAGATGTTAGTGTAAAGAATAGTAGATAAAGTTTATTCCCAATTTTAAATGTTAAATTTCACTAAATATGCAATGAATAAATAGGGGATGTGTTTCCCACTGCTGGGTGTACATCTGACATTCATGTGAGAAAATAATAACTAGTAATATTCTTCAGAGCTATTTCCAATTCAATTCATTAATCTAAAGGAAAGGGATTTAAGATTATCAACAATGAATACTCGATATTGTCAAGATTTAGAATTCAGAAGGTGTTTAAAGAGAGAGGGAGAGGAAACACAGATCTGCACGGCAGATTCAACAACAAAATAAGCCATGGGGCATGAAACTAATTGGCTTGGTTTACTTGACCTGAAGCCAAAGAAAGGACACCAGAACTGGCATGATGCATTTTGGAGCTCCAGCTACAACCACTGCTACATAATCATGTATTTTGCAAACAGTATCATTTACACATAATTCCAAGCCATCTGAAAATCTTCAGAAAAACGGGCTCTTCACGTGGAGCTAATTAGGAAATCGAAAATAGTATGCTAAGATGAGTGTTAGTCTACGGTCTTATTAAAATAATTTTGAAATCAGATCAACAGTAGTTTGCACAACACTGTCTCATGCGGCTGAGATTTCATTTATTTGTGTAGCTTGTTGTGATTTGGAATATAGTTTCCTTAAACTGAACGATACAGCGGTAAGAAAATGTTTCAGGTTTTTTTTAAACGGTATAAAAGATGGCATCTACATTATGTCAGTTTTTTTTGCAAGGTTTATAACGGATTCTGTATTGTATTTTGTTTGCACTTCTTATATTTGAGGTGTAGCAGAAAGTTCTTAGTCAGCTGTAAAATTCCTTACTTTACCGTGCTGAATGTCGTGGGCAGGGCGAACAGGAAAGCCACCATGTTAATGCATTATATCAATAGCAACTACAGACACATACACCTGCTTCTGTGGTGAAAATGCCGCTTTAATTGTCAGAATTGTCAAATGCCAGAACCTTTTTTTTTGTTAGGCCTAATTAAATTGTATCATGTGTATGGGCTGCAGCAGATATATTAAACAGAAATTGCATTGTTTTATTTTAAGAAAAGCTATTTTCAGTTCAGTGCAAATATGTTTCATTGAGCAGTGCTGAGAAAGATTTAGGTTTTGTAATGCGCTTTAACATGCATTATATGCTGGCATTTACAATATAATGCCTCACTTATTATGGTGACAGTGGGTGTGTTTGGAGCAGAAGGACACAGAGCTTACCTTTCCTTGCAAGATGTAACTCCTGCACGTTTCTTTGAAGACCTTATCTTACCCATCCCGACACATGCCCTCTAAGAGCTACAGTGGTTTATTTCTATTGATTAAAGGGGGTGTTGTAATATGTCTGTTTTATATTTTCTATCCATCAATCCTCCAACTGCTTATCCAGTGCGAGGTCGCAGGGGCCCTGGAGTCTGTCCCAGGCAGCACGGGGTACGAGTCTGGGGAACACCCGGTCCAGTTCTCCATTTCTGTTGTCTTTCCACCCAGTTCTTCCGACAAAATTTTGGCATAGTGTTCCAAATACTGTACAGACAACCGAACTTGTGACAAGTGCAGCATTTATTTATTGTGAAATGTGTCTTTCTGTCACATAGTTGACTTACTATGCCCTGTAAAGTTACAGATATCAACTGTATGAGATGTCCCATGGGACGATTGTATTGGCCTATTAGCAAAAATGTATATACTGTATAATATATATATATATACTAGTGAATAAGTCATGTCTTGAGAGCAAATACGCTGAGTATTCGTTTTACTGATGCTTGTTTTGAACTCATAAGATGGAGGCGAGCCTCGCTTAGACAGTCCGTGTGAGGAGGCTTCTGGGAACAATGGCCTGACTCTGGCCCCATGCCACGTGCCACCTGACGCGATGCCTCTTACCCTTTTCTCTTTCTGACCGCATGCTGTCGCGGTGACCTTCCCCATTAACCCTACTGTGTGTGCTTCTGTTATTTGAAGTGTATGGATTATTTAGCCCCCCCCCACCACTGGAGCAGGGATAGTGTATGAAGAGCAATTTGCAGGTAATATTTTATATCCGGCATAACTGTACTTGGAGCACTGCATCAGAATTACAGTTTGTGACAGAACATTAATCTTGTCTCGGTGCTCGTATGTACTTCTTGCAGGAAGGATTATTCTATTGACTGGCTGCATGACCAGGCTGCCATTTACGGGCAAGCGTGAGGTCACGAATCTTGCTGAGCAAGAGGGGATGGCTCAATTCGGAGCCTCTGCTGCCACTTAAGTAAAATTCACTTGGATGGAACTTTTATTTAACCCCTTTCAACCCTTAACTCTTCAGTTCAGCTTCCTGGGGTGTGTGTTTCCTGGGTCAACGGTCCCATAAGGATTTTGAGCAGAATCTAAATTAGGTAGTTTATGTCAAACTCCCAGAATGCATCTGTATTGTACATAACAATTCAGTTGCATGGTGGGAGTTTTACACGAAATGCCTAATTTACATGTAGTGCATGAAGACCAATAGATAGATAGACAGATTATATGGCAGTGTGAAGGAGGAGTTGTTGCCTCATTACTCAACCCAGCCAATCCTCCCTGATGAGCCTCAACTGTGGCTCGTCATGAGTGGAGGATTGGACTGCATTTAAGACTACTCTGGGGAGAGAAGGACCTGGGCCGGCTTTGGTTTATTTGCTTTTCACAATATGTAAATAAACACTAGTTGTGCAGCCACTCTCGCGTCCAGGGGAATGTTCCCAAGTGCCTGCTTGGCGGTCCAGCCAGGGTGGAGAAGCCCTGTCTGCCACGACAGACAGACAGACAGACCAGACATACCAGACAGACAGACAGCATAGCTCCTAGTTTACTGATAATTTATATGACATTTCAGATTCTAACCAATGACACATTGCTACTTATGCCAGTCTCTGGAACCTCCAGTATATTTAGCCTTAGGTGCCCATTACTACACACAAAAAGCAGTAAATTGATGCGTGCCAGAATTGCTGTGTCTGATTTCCTCAATAATTTGCACTTCCATGCTTTTTTTGTGCATGCAATGCATTATAATGCTTGCGTCTGACTGCAAACACTCGAATGCTAATGTTTCGCTGATATAACTAGATTGATGGTTAATTCATTTACTAATAAATGCTTGACATATGAGTGCATATATCTCGAAGAAGTAAGTTGAATAAGTGAAATGCACAGATATCTGACATGTCTGAGGGTTCCTGAGGATGCATGTGTTAATGGTAGGTGTTGTTGACCAATAACAGTGGCTATAAGAGGCAGAATTTTTAATTCTTTCATGTTAATTATGTAAATAATTATGGAACAATGGATGTTTGGAGGCTTCATGTAAATAGCTTGATTATTAATAGAATAATTGTTTTGGCAGCCATAGACTGCACACGTTGTGTTTTTATGGCGTAAATCCAAAGAGACAATTCTAAACCTTTAAGAACAGAATGTTTTTCATCACATTTTTAGATTGCTTTTATGCTTTGACTGGAAAGATAAAACACAATTTATAATGGATGTTAAAGAGATGTTTGGTCACCATCCCATCGCAGGCCACACTCACATGCCACGCACAGAAACACGCACACCTGCAGCCTATTTGATAACTCCAATGAACCTTAGCATGGGGGGAAACCGGAGTACTTGGACAAAACCCCACAATGACAGGCAGAGGACATGCAAACTCCACACACAACACTGGAACACTGGCAGAGACTCAAACATGATAGCAACAGTGCTAACCACTGTGTCAGCATGCCGTCCTGCATTTTATTGTAAAATGTTACTCACCTCTCATAATACCTGCATGCATAGTATAGATTCACACATGCATAGTATAGATTCAGTAAACATTCCATTCGATATGCTAGCCTTGACAATTCAGCTAAAATTGTATAATGGAATAATGATGCCATTTAATCTCCAATTTATGATCATCATTGCTCACTGACCCCAGTGCAGTGCAGAATTCCTGAGAAAACTTAGGGAAACAATTGAACTGCAATTGAACATGACTGCATTGTTTGGTGTTATTATTCATATGACTATATTTGAATGGAAGATTTGACAGTGCTCCCACAATAATAATATTACTAATAATAATAATAATAATAATGATGATGATGATGCAAGTGTGACATAAGCAGCCTGAAGGCACATGTATCAAAATACTCTGACAAATTCTTAGCAACAAGTCGCTGCAGAGCACGCCTGTTGCAGCCTCAGTTTTGCCCTTTCAGAGACGATAAAGGCCTGATTTTCACACGGCTTAAGTGCAGAAAAGGAGCAGCAAACAAGGGTTTAACTGCTTCCCAGATAAAACACGAGAGCCAGCTCTAAGTAGTGCCATTTTGAACCCTGTCGCAATTCTGTGATTTCCTGTTTCTGTCCGTCCTTATTTCTGCTGCTGTCTCTTGCCATTTCTTGCGTCATGTAGGAATAAGGAGTGAGATGCTTCTGCTTGCATTTTCCCCTCACTTATTTTATTGTGATTTTGTTCTACAGCGTCTATTTTATATAGACCTTTAACACAGATAGTAATGCCATCTTCTTACATTTTCTAAACCTGAATGCTCTTTTTATTTCTTATAATCTATTGACATCAACAACTTAAATATTATATAAAGCTATTGTTAGTAACTCTGCACTGGATAAAATAACTTAGGCCTAAATCACTGACAGAATGCTTTTAAGTTTTGATACCGATGCCTTCAGATTGTGGTTAATGGAGATGCCAGTTGTGTTCTCTTCTCTGAAATCCTGCTCGTGATGAATTGACAAAGCAGAATTATGTATCTCTGTGAAATATTTTAAAATGTATTTGCATGTGGTTGCACAGGTTGATAGCCATTTAAATGCTTGGTTTTACATTATCTCGCTGCACATAAACAAATGATTAAACAGAAATGCATAACACTTAACCAAACAACAGTAAATGGTGTGAAAAAACACAAGTGGTCCGTAAATCCTATGATTAGAGAATTAAGCAAACTGAATGGGGAGCCTGGAGCAGAGGGAGAAAGGCTCTGCAAAAGACTGGGGACTTAGCATGTTATCCAATAGTCAGCACTTGGCACGTGTACAGGTTCTGTGATTATCAGAGCGTGTTCGGCCATCATATCTATAACCTCCTAATGAAAACCATTTTAATCACCATCCACATGGCCGATGGCTTTTACTTAACTACAGCAAATCGTATGCCAAGTCAGTGATTTTAAAAATGATTTAATTGTTAGCCGCTACCTTATAAATGGATATGGCAATGCTATAGCATATATAACTGTCAGCACTGGAACTTATACCAAAGGACACAAATTTCCATTAGCATACCATGAGAGCAGTATAAAATTTTTAACTACGCAAACCTTAGTAAAAGAGGGCATGTCTTACTCATTTGGGCATTCAAGTAACAGTGCAGAATCACGCAGATTTTATCGATGTGGCATTTTTTACAGTTTAACTACTGAATATGTAATGACCCAGCTCCACCTGGCATCTTCAGAATGTGCCCAAAAGCTGTTTAAACAACTAGGAAGGTTACACTGTTTCTGCAGCATCATCTGGAGTATAAATTTCCAATTCAGTGATGCCACCATTCTCTCTGCAGAGCTGACTACCATATGCATGCAGACTTCTGGAAAGAAGAAAAAAAAAACACATGCCTCATTTTCTGAATGTTTGCATATTTTTGACAATGTATCTTGCTGAAACATTGAACAAAACCGAATATTAGATCAAACAGTACCTCAGTGGGAAGAAATAACACAGTATTTGGATGCTGACATTATTTAGTAAAGAATGTTATGCAACACCCAAGGTTCTGTTGAGGTTAAGGAGTGCCCCTAAATTTCCCATGTGTGTCTGCCCTGTTATTTACTAGGCTCACATCCTGAGATCACCTCTGCTGGTGGGTCCCACGCTGTCTGGGATAGGATGCTGGTCGTTTCGTCAACTGTCTAGGATAAGTTGATGGATGGATGGATGGATGGATGGATGGATGGAGATTTGCCCCCCTCATCCACGGAGAACTGCTTTAGCTCAGTGCTGTTTGTGAATGTGAACCATATGCCTGTGGTTGGGTCACACAATCTGAAACATGAATAACATTCATTTTGTTACGTTATGCTGCTGTAGGCTTGTCTGTTCTTCAGCTTCTACTCCTGGACAGAGCAGATGTACTGCTTCCGTGTGTTGCATAACATGCCTTGAAAAATCATATATATAATTTTTACACTATAAACCAATAGATTGCGTTTGCTGTTTCATTGTTTTTGAGTGTAATGTGGGTGTCACATCCCAGAATTATGTACATTAAGCAGAAAAGGGGAGGTGGGCTTGTGTAAAAGAATTTTTAACCAGCATTTTTTTCGATCATAAGCTGTGGAATATAAGAGAGCCATTTATAAAGACAAAATGGGACGACGTTATGTTCGTGTTTTCCGGCTTGTCTGGATCAATTGAACACACTTATGATCTAGTATCATGAGCAATGGCCTTTGTGTTCCCATTATTAGAGCAATATTATGGCTTGAATATGTCTAGGAAGACATACCGTGAGGCTGTTCGTATTGCCAGTGGCTCAGGAAGCTCAGGAAGGGCAGACAGCTCAACAACTCAATTTTTAACTGTTAGCCCCTGACATGTTCTCTGGAGAATAGATATATAGCAAAGACTCTTTAGAATAATCTTTCAAAGTACTGAGATTAGCAGGCCACGGTCTCCAGTCATTCCCGCGTCAGAGGGAAGAGCTACCCAGAGAGCTCACAGCGGGCTCCGTCGGACACACAGTTGCACCTGGTTAACCGTAATTATAGCCTGACGAGCTACAGGAGATCGGCGTTCCTATTGGCACCCACGTGGACGCGAGATTGATTGTTGTGCACTGTCCTCTGCAGAAGGAGACTGGTCAGACGATAGCTCTGGGTCTCGCTGAATTGGAGTCAAGGGGCGGCCAGGTAGCCTTCAAGATAGTTTAGATGATCTGACAGGAACATACCAGGATGTCATGTGTTTTTCCTTCCTCTGCACCATAAGTATCTGCATGAACTTCACTTTTTACAGCAAGCATGTACATTCGCACTATCTGCTCCTCAGGCTTTTCTCACTTTTACAATTTGTGGGGGGGAAAAGTATCCTTATTTTAAAAAAATAATAATACTTTCCCAGCATCAGTCTCTCTCTAGTTTAAAACATTCAGGCTCTTCCTTTTATAAGAAAGCCTACAGATATTCAGAGGTATATATCCATCTCATAATTCTGTGCCTTCATTATGTTAATGTATTCTGCTGTCGGTTAGTCAGAGTTAAAGTGACTGGTCTCACCTTAGTGGTCCCTAGTCGCCCAGTGGCCTCCGCTAACACAGGCTGAACAATCTGCGGTGTGACCTTGGGCTACAGCTGACCTTGCTGCCTCAGAATGGCCTGATGGTATTGGATTGCTTTGGGCAGGCAGTGGGAGGGTGGTAAAGCCATGGTCTCCCTGGTGGCTCGATTTGATCTTCCCTGCTCTTTCAGAGGAAAACAAATAGAGCTGTCTAGTGACATTAGCCTCCATGTGAAGTCACACAGATAAAAAGAGAGCGGGGGGGCACCTGGAAGGGTTCACCTTCCTGAACGTGTCAGGAACAGGCAGGGTCTTCTGCCCGGTGGGGTGTGAGGTCGGTGTCTGGACATGTTTGTGAGGGTCGGGGGGGTGGGTGGGGGGGACTTGGGCCTGATAGACAATCGTTGTCCTCCCCCCCAAATGGAAAGGCAATAAACAGAACTCTTGCAGCCTGAGTGTAACAAAGAACTTGGGCTCCCAGAGCAGAGTTAAAACGTTTTAGGGCAATTCTGTCTGACAAGTAGAGAAAATAGAGTGTGCACAGTACGTGATGCCTGCTCTCCCTCAATTTGGATATTCCTGGCCTGCTGGATTTTAAAAGCATGCTGGGGTATCACAGGTTTTTTTCATTGATACAACTTGTATTTGTTTATTCACGTTAGTCTCTCTGTAATCAATCTGTAGTCATAATAAGAAATGAGAGACTAATAATAATGCTATTGGTGGTAATAGCTGTGATTTGATGTGGTTCATTGGATCAAGGGCTGCACTTTCTCTCAACACTGGGTGAAAATTTTAATTGAAACTGGGCCGTAAGTGCTGAATTCCAGCAGGACTTTCATTGGCAGATCTGAGGCATGTGGGGAGAAATAGATTGGATCATCCAAGACAATTCGGTGTGATTTAGTGATTGAGTGAAATGGCTCATAGTAGGGCTGTGCGATATGGCCTAAAAGTCATATTGGGGTATAATTTGAACTATAGATGGTAGATGGTATATACTGCAATGTATATTTTATGTCAATTTCAATAACTGTTCTTGAATGGGTAACATACGCCCATAGCAAACACACTGCAGCAGGAAGTTGTATTCTAAACTGTTAACATATTTCAAAGTAGTCATGAATGTTACTTTAAAAATATTTGTTGTGCAAAACTGCAATTTTTGAAAGAAATATGGAAAACCTTTAAAGTAACTTTTCCGTGGTTTTATCACCAACATATCTTATATTAAAAATACAGGTTGGATTTGTAAACTGTAGGTACGCAGAAAACAATTAAGACACAGAACCAAAAGCTATAAAACTAATAAAATTAGACTAGTTGCATGACTCCATCCCTATTTGCATGAAGACCATCTGATGTGCATACTTATTTAAAACAGATTTCCGTGTTACACACTCGCATGAACACGCTAACTTCAACTTCATAGCTACTGCTTTAGTCTGCATGCGCCTGAAAATGTAAATTGCGTGTTATCTAACTAGCCCTGCAGTTAAATGCATATCAGTAAAGTAAAATTCCTGACATTGTACATTTCTCAAGGTAATAATTATTCAGTTCATGCCGACTAAATATGTAATTTGTATACGTATTTTATATAGCCTACGTTATACCCAATAAACCATGTCGCTTTCAAGCTAAATATATAGTTGTAATCAACAAGACATGTCACTACTAACCTAAATATACATGAATAAGCTCATAAAATACATACCGGTATTGCTGCCAAGCTAAATATACATTGTCTAATGAAACATGTCAATTGTGCCATCTAGCTAAATGTAAATGATTTCTTAATCAATAAACACACTTCTGAATGTTTTTATTTGAGGAACGATTTCATAATCATACTTAATGGAAATATTTTAAAACAATTATGAACGTCTTTAATTGAGGTATGGTTTCTTAATAATAATTAATAAAAAGACACTTTTTAAAAACATCTATTTATTGATGTGGACTCTTGCTGCAGCTGTAAGGATAAAGTTGAAAGCATGGAGCAGTGTTTTACTCTGATAACGCTCACACCGTGAGTCTGACGCATGCCCAAATCGGAAAGAGTGTAGAGCGATTTGACGGGAGCGGGGTGAATTTTAATGGAGCACAGAGCGGTATTGAGCGGAGGAGCAGGCAGAGCCGACAGCCTCACTGGCGAGGAGTGGAAATTCTCTAATCATCAACAACCACTACTGTGGTACATCAGTATAATCAAAATCTCTCCCATTGGCCAAATTTATACCGCATATCGTTTATACCACCTATACCGCACACCCCTAGCTCATAGACAGTCTTTACCTGGGTGAAAAAGGAGGGGCCGTCAGTCTTCGAAGGAAGACTGTACACAACACTAAGCATTATACTACATTACATCTGACAGGCTTTGGGTTTGAGTCTGTAGCCTCAACCACTCAGCTACCTGTTGTCCCACTAGGATTAAATTTAGATTTGCTTCCTCAGTTGATGCTGGATAAACAGGTACCGAGCAGATCTAAAATAGAAATGCCAGGAGCAAGCTGGAACATTTTTAAGGAATTGCCTTGCACCATGTTTCTGTGTAGGAGGGGCTCGCTCACCAGCATTACAGCCAGTATGAGTCAGTATGCCTTAGAGACACCATTTTATTCAAGTTGACTTGACCATCAGGACACTTATGCACCGGGATAAAACCAAGGATACAGGGCACAGGAATGTGGCTGTATCAGACAAACGTCTGTAATTCCACACTGGCGTTGCACTAATTGTCGCTTTCTTGGTAGCAATTTTTGCAAGGCGGGTCGTATTCTTGTCCTCCTGTCGGGCACAGCGTGGTGTCGAGGAGGACACAAACACGGCAAGGACGAGAAAGGAGGACGGTGGGGGGTGTCCAGCAAAACAGTGGAACGCTGAGGCTCACTGGCTTTGTGGTCCAGTAAAAGGCAAGATGTCCTTGGACTGCAGTTGGGGGGGGGGCTTTGTCGGGGCATGGGTCATGCCGGTGCTCGGCAACGCCTTCTCCTGACAGTGATACATCTCTTTCTGCTCAATCAGCACAGGCTTATACCATAGCTGTTATGTTTAATAGCATTACCTGCAGGAAGCCACCGCTTAGTTATTAATGCGTCGCGAAAAAATAGGGCCAGGATGAGTTTTTACGGGCTGGATGTATTTGCACTCCCTGGAAGACACGCTAAGTTAAATTAATGCAGGATGACAGACACAAACACACCAGTGTTTGGCTCAGGAATATGAGTTGCCTGCTCTTTCCAGGCTCATTAGATGCTATTTGAAAGGAATCTGTGGTTCTGAGACAGCGATGAGATTGGTGCTGTGGGCTCAGTTGTTATTTCCTCTCTATTCATCACAAAGCACAGCTTTGGATGTGGGAACGCACCCGGCACACCGACGCACTCCCAGTTGTTGTGCGCACACACCGCCATGCAGACACACGTTCACTCCGGTCTTGTCACTTTTTTTTTCCCAGCTAGCTAAATGTTTCACGTTATGTTTATTCATGAAGGTGGGCGGTCAAAAGTGCGTTAAAAAATGGATGAGGCTGCACTCTTGATCCTGCGGTCACAGCTGAGGAAGATTAAAAAGAGGGCCGGAGATCAGTGGTTTTGGCCGCGGATAGGCCTTTGGTGGGGGTTGCGGGTGGGGCCGGAGGAGGGGGATCCTCCACTGCCCTCCATTTCCAGGTGTGTGATGTGTGGGAGCTGGCAAAGGGCAGGTGCCGGATGCCGTCGGCCAGTGCCGAACAAAGACGCTGTGACATTTTTACCAACAGCCACTGCCGCGGGAGGACAAGACGGTGGCACCAAACCGCCGGCAACCAATTCCCGAGACGAGGCCGCACAGACGGGGCCCGGTGCGAGGTCTGGGAGTCGAGCACAGAGTGGAGACCTCTGGGGATGGCAGGGCGGCGAGATGAAACAGAAACCGAGATCAGACTCCTTTCTGAGAGGGGGGATGCACTTCCTTAGATGAAAAGGCAGCGGGCGAGTGCATGCAAACAGGGGAGCCATCTCAGCTGGTTATTGGCGGTGACTGGCGATGGAAGCGGGACGCTGGAATCAATCGAGACGTGGGAGGCGGAAGAAGTATAACAAATATTTGTCACCTTCACAGATTCCTTTGTAGCCAGTGTTCAAATGGCTGACTGAGTCTCGTTGTAGCCGTGCCGAATCCCAGCAGAAAGCGTCCTGAACAGATGTTCCCCCATGCATGGCATGATCCAAGGCATACAAACACATGTGTGTATGTGTTTATATGTTCATGTATGTATATGTACATGTATGTATGTGTGTGTGTGCGTGTGTATATATATATATATATATATATATATACAAACATATATATCAAAGCTTGGTGGCTGGTGTTATAGCCATAACTCTCCAAATAGCAAAGGCCTCTACCCGTCTGCAGAAACCAGGAAAGCTGATCAGGAGATGTGTACATAACTCTGACCCCATATTACCTGAAAAGCTGGCTATCTCAAGGAACGTTATGTAGATGGCTCTAGCGAGATTACTCATGGCGGGGAAATGGGAGCAAAAAGGCCAGTAGCTTATAAGGGTTAATGCATCTCAAATGACTGGTTTTCCTGATTCTCCATTAAGCGGTTGCAGGAGATGTGTGAACCCTGAGTACCTGGACAAGGGGCCGTCTAAAAAGTCCTACACAAAACGTTCGTTTGCATTTTGCAGTAACGTCGCACTGTAATAGCAGCAATGCTTCTCACTTATTGCTCTGTCCCTACTGTGTTGCGCACTTAGCCCAAGGGCTTATTTTTGCAACATTTTGCCCTTCCTTTGACATAGCAGGATCAAATATCTGTAGCGCTCCCGATTAAGGACAGCTAAGATCTACACTCTGCACAGCAAAGGATATGCGTGCAAGCCAAAGGGCAGACCTTCAGATCCAGTGACTAAATCCCAAGGCAAACCCAAATTCAGACAAGCCTGTGCCCTCAGGTCTGGGGTCATCAAGGTAACATTGTTTTACTGGAAGCCCTGAGTATTGCTTGATTTACACTGAAGGAGACAAGTGAGTCCTCCAAGACCTGCATAGTACCTCATGTTTACAGCGATACTCAGGCCAAACCTGTTAGCTGCAAACAGTGGGATCTATAGACGGCTGGCTTTCTTCAATATTAATCGTTCTGGCAAAAAGGTTGGGATACAATTAAATGGCGTATCGGTTGAAATATGATCCTTATGGCACGTAGGTTCTTTGCAGCAAGGATTGGAGAAAAGACACCATCGCATGCACTCGAATCTGCGGACTCAGGGTGTGCAAGCCAGCCTGAGAGCATTTATGTTAGCGCCGCGCAATGTCACAAGTGCAGCCTTGCAGTACGCCAGGCGATGCGGCTGGCTGTAGTCTATCAAATAGCTGCGTGTGCCGCATTCGCTGCCTTTCGTCGCATTTTGTAGTCGGTAGAAGTGATGGGAGTTTGCCGTGCGCCAAAATCAATTCTGAAAAGCCCTTTGGTTCCCCCACCTCTCCCCAGCCATCCTCCCTCCACCGCCTGTCTCTCCAGGACCAGGGTGCGATATTTTTTGCTGTAACTAATGCAAGTGGTGGACAAGAGATACTCTGAGGCGGCAATGCCAAAGACACCAGATGGATGTGTTTTGTAAGATGTGTGCTGTGAAGCATGCTTCCTCCACTAATGTGCGTGTGTGAGTGTTGTGTGCCCGTGTGTGTGTTTGGATGAGGGGGGAGGAGCCTGTGTTGGAATGGATGGAATAGAGCGTGTGGGTGAAGACAGCACCACCTGCAAACAGGGGTGAGTCAAGCTAGCGGTTAGCAGCATGGATCACACCCTTGGTCATTAGGAAGCACCTGTCCCAGTCAGCCTGTCCCCAGAGGGCCCCACTCTGCTCCCAGAGTCAGTCAGTGTGCCTAACCTGTGGTAAGAGAGGCCGCCCATGTGGGCAGCTAATTGAAATGAGAGGCGAAGCGCGAGTCTCAGACGACGACATGGGCCCCATCCATCTCGGCCGAGGGCGGCAAGGATTCACGGCCGCAGCCTCGCGCCCACTCCCAGTGATTAATAACCACGCAGCACCCCCTGCATGCCAATGCTCACCGAATGGACAGCGTGATGGCCATGTGTATGGGGCAGCCTCCGTCCCGGCGCCCCCTGCTGGACGGCCGTAAGCGCCGGTGGTGCGCGATTTTGCTCGAAAGCGGTTAAAGTGGGTCACCGCTTAGAACCCCCATGGGTGGCCCTGTCCATTTTTTCGCACAGCTGACCCCTCCCTCCCCCTACCCCCACCGTATGTCGGCCCCTCAACTTTGGCGATTTTGACCGCTTACCTTAAAGCCCGGCCGTGACGCGCGCTCGCGCCAGCCGTGGGAGAACGGCCGTCGATCCGTATCTGCAGCTGTGCACCCGTCTCATTAGCTTTGTGCTCACAAATGGACCAGTGGAAATGGTCCAAGATGCAGCCCGGTTGCTTGCTGACAGAGCAGCATTCCCTGAATACTCCACACCCTCTGCTTAATATATGAAGCCTGGTTAGCTATACAACTTTAAATAAGGACCCCGTAAAAAATATATTCATATCAATATATAAGTCATATACTTATAAATAAATAAGTTTTAATATCCATATAAAGGTGGGTTCCGTTCTTTGTTCATATTCCAACTGCTTTTGATATGTTTTTGCTTCTTCTCTTCCTGGAGTGATTTGCACCTTCAATCCAACTTGTACAATCGGGCACTGAGAATTAAAAGCCCCCTAAGTGTCCGGGATGGCCCTGCCACAGCATCCGGCCCCCGTGATTGATTGAGCGCTGTTCGCATGTCTGGGGCATTAGATGCAAAACTGGTCATTTGTAATTTCATCCAATCCTAACAAGTAACAGAGCTCTTGACCAGCGTCGGCCGGCCAGGGGATCACGTCATGCAATCAGATTAAGAGGCCTACTGTCATGGGCAGGATGCCCGACAGCTGCTGCCTCTCAGCCTTTTATTTATTTGTTTTAGGCTCAGATTCCTTCTAGCTTTCAGAGTGGGGGGTTGGGGGGGGGGGGGGGGGGTTTGCATCCGCTCTAGTGTAAGAGATCTGATTTTGGGCTTCCTCTGGATGTCATCAAATGACACTTTTTTTATTTTTAACCGTGACCTCAAAGTTGATGAGAGCACAAAAAAAAAAAAAATAACACATCACCTCTCCAAATGGCAAACGTCGGCGGCTAAAGCTGCACCCTTAATGCACGGGTGGGAGGAATTAGCCCACAAAGAACGTTCTGCTACTCGAGAGAAGCAGAGGAAAATTAATGACCACGGCGCCAAGGTATGCATATATTTTAGATGAAAAGTACATATATGCAACATTAGCCTCGGTGGTGCAGCAGTGATTCACAGGCGATTTGCCAGCTGACAGAGACCTAAATCCTGCATATGCCCATATGCCTGTTGAACAGGCGGATGCTCACTGGCTGCTGGAACGAATGGGAGGCCGGATTGTCAGTGTCTGATCCTCCATCGTGCCCCTCGGATGCCTCTGCCCTCCTCACGCCTCTTCCTGTGGATGGGCCGTCTTAGGCACACTGCCCCGCATCCATTCATTTGCTCAATGATGCCTTTTTAACAGCCTTTACATTTGGATATTAAGCTTAACATCCTGACGGCTTTCATATTATACGTCACGCCCTGTGGGCAGGGACAATATTTAGCTTGGGCTAATTAGGCATTCTTTTCTAATTCTACTTGATTTATTACAAATGTAAATCGCTATTGTTCTAAAAGGCGGTGATTTATTCTGAATTTGTTGAATTTCGAGTCCGCGGTAAATAACGCTTATGAGAGATCAAAGCGATGAGCAAAGAAAATCGCATCTCATCCTTGCTGCGTAGCGCACAGCTTTGAGCTGGAAGGCATTTCCTTGAATTACTGATGACACGTTTAACACGTCCTCCCCTTTAGCCTGACAGTTTGTTTTCAGACTTTATGGGGACGGTCGTTGTTTTTACTGGAAAGAGACTGGATGTGAATGGAACGCAGTGTGCGGAGCGCTTTAAAAAGCATTCTTGTTCGGGTCTCTTCAGGGGCTCGGGGTGGTGTTTTTCAACCAGCGGGCGGTAAACAGAAAAATGGTACAGTGATACAAACGGCTCGGGTCTCTATCCGCCAGCCTGCCCCACCCTGGTACCCTGCCCTCTCCTTCACAGGAGCTGTGCCTTTTGGGAATACTTGAATCCCGACTGGGGAAGACTGAAGCTTGCGAGCATGGCTCCCTCCGGGGGCCTGGCCGCCGTGGGGCCCCTTAGCCGGCGTGGGACTGTGCACACTGGGGCATTATACTGCCCTGTCGGGGGTGGCCGGGGCCCTCCCTCCTCTCTGCCGACCCAGAGCCTTCCTTTCAGGCCCGGGCCGTCCTCGGAGGGAAGCAGGGCTCCCTTTGTCACGGCTCTTTTTGTGGAAGTGTCAAGGCCGCGATTGTGCGGGCCCCTTCTGGCCCCCCGTCAGGGAGCTCGCGGACACACAGGCGGCCTTGTTAGCCGGCGTCCGCGGAGACGCCGGAGAGAGCACGTTGGCGGGGGGCCAGCATTGCGTCAGTGTTGATGATTCCATGCTCTCTTCCGTTTCCTGCACCTCTCCATTCCCTCCATCGCCTGTCGTCCAGACATCGCCATGGGGGCGCGGTAACAAACATCCCCTCGGCCGCTCGCAAAGAGAGAGAAAATGTGCTCGGGAGTCGGCTGATTACCCCCCGCCCCCACCATCCACTCCCAGCCGAGTCACGGTCCTTTATTAATGAAACGGGGCATTCGAATCGTCGATATCCCTAATGCCAGAAATCAAATGCCAGGACTTACGCTATCGTAAACCTACGCCTAGCTTCTGTTCCGCCTTTGGATCACATCCCCCCTGAAAAAGAATGAAAAATATGTGAAACAACTTTATTCTCGCCGACAGTGTTGGACAATTTAGTTGTCTCCGTTTATAGTACAAATTACTGTGATTTGCGGCAGTAATTGCAAAATTGTGATACTGATTGTTGAGCGTTTCCAAACTGCGACTTACACACGTGTAATATGCCAGATTGATTATTTTTTTCTTTTTCTCCCCCCCCCCGCCCCCACACAGAGATCAGTTCAATATAATTTTTAATACTCTAGGAAAATTGTATGCCAGAGAGAACATTCAATATTTCATGAACCCTGAACATAATACCTACATTTGGAAACTGAAAATTAAATTAAGCGCAGCCTTAATTTTCCCTGGGTTTTTCTCGGAAGTCCGGTAAAGTCTGGTTAAATAGTCATGTGAAGGGAACTACCATGGCAGCCATTACTCGTAGCACCAACAGATCAAAGCGACGGACTCTCTTATGGCTAGTTATGGATGGTCTTTAATACTGTACAAGCAACAATATAGACAGTAATGCCCTGACATTGACCTATTGACTGCCAGGTCAGTACTGGCAGTGCAATCAATGGCTCCACCAACCATTTCAGCCACACATCTCTTGGGAGCACTAGAATCATTTTGAAATGCACCCCCCCCCTCCAATTGGAATCCAATGAAACCTTTATGGCTGTACCAGCACTGCACACATCTAAGGCGGGGAGTGTACCTTATCATGCGTGTCAAACTTTACAAGTAAAACTACCGGTCAAAAAAAATAAAACATCTGGACTTCATCCAAGGAGCAATAACTTGTTTTTTTTCCTTTTGGAGGTTTTACTATCAATGATAAAGTGACTTTTTTTCCCCATTTCAGACAAGGTTACTGGATGTGCTTAGATTCTGCCAAACTCCCTAGGTTCTTATTTTGTCACAGAACAAAATGCTTCTTTATTATCATTATTAATATATATATATTTTTTTTTTTAGCAAACATGATATTTGGCAGTCACTCGCACATACAGCTAGTATCAGCAAATTTGCCCAGAGAAGTTAAATGTCAAAAATACAATCATGATCATTCGGTAGGCCTATTTACCAAAAAAAAAAAAAAAAGTCACCTTTAACTAAACTACAAAGCAGCATTTTACATTTGGAAAGGAAGAACATTTCCCTGTTTGTAGGAAACCAGGAAGATAATTGGCTCATTGGCCTACCATAAAGCAGCGAGGACTGTACAGTGCACAGCCATCTCAGGCTGGCAAATCAGCCAATTAAAGTTTCAGCCTTCTCCAGAAGCCTTAAATTGGATAGAATTACAAACGAGGACTAAATGTAGGGAGCATGATGGCACACCAGTGATTTGTGTCTTGATCTGATTATTATTTATCAATGCTTCTTTCAGTAGTTCGTGAAAGACAGGAAAGCAGACGGCCTTGTTAATTGTCATAATGCTACCCTTGACACTGCGCAGTGAGACGGCTTATTTTTGCCCTGCTGCTGCTGTACGCCTAGGCGTCCATGGCCTGGAGATCGGGATATGACGCTTTTTGACGAATGACGTATTTATGACAGCCGAGATGCCTGTATCTCCGCCGGCCTGTATCTCCGCCGGCCTGTATCTCCGCCGGCTTGTATCTCCACCGGCATGTGTCCGTCCAGCCCCGGGCCCCATTTAGTCATTAACGATGTGCACCTGCCCACTCAGGGCTCTTTAAGGGCTTCCATGTGAGTCAGGTGCTGTGGCCCCCCAGGTGCAAGACACTGCCTTGGATGGCCTCCACACCCCGGCCGCTTCTCTGCCTACTTACCCTCGTTGCCACCCCCGCTAATTGGAGTAAGGGCCATTTGGAGAAGCTGGCAGACATTTTTGTTAAGGAATCAAAAGCCATTTTGAACCTGGCACCATGCTTATAGCAGAGGTTGAACGCTACATTGCAGTCATCACATTGTGCACAAGAAAGAGAGCAGGTGATAGGGAGAATCCTTATCAGAAAACAAGGCTTTTGATTGTAGGAAATCACTGGGAAAATGGGAATAGCTTGGATTAGGAGAAATTAATTGCATTGTTATATGTGTTATCAGTTTTATGCGCAAGCTTATCTGATCTGATAAATGTGTTGCATTCTATTGGAATATTTTATTAAACACTAAGAGTATCATGAGGCTGCCCGTGGATTCTGATTACACTGAAGAAAAAAAAATTAATCCAAACATAATCAGAACACAGGTCTAAAGTTCCCATATTTCAGGTGCCAGACAATAAATGAATATTATTTATCAAACTCCGTTAGTTGGTAGATAATGTTATACCTGAAGTCTTTGGAACAAGCTGAAAGAATCTGGCAATCAGTTCACAAGGAGAACATAATATGACAAAATTAATTTGCAACTGAAAGTTCTATTCAGGTATGAGCTTTGTAAATGAAAAAAGAAAAAAATTTTATGAAAAAATACCATTATAACAAAGTGAGGACCTCAAAGGAATGTATAATGTATAAATAGCTTTATTTGCATAAAATCAATTACCACAATAGCTTAATTGCATTCTAAAGAAAACACAGCCTACCAGCTTTCTAATTTAAAAGGGAATAATATGAATTATATTTTGCAGTGACAGTTTAGGTCAGAAATTTCTGGACGATACCTATATAATTAATTCTAAATTACCCTATTTATGTATGTTTGCTGTTTATCTGTTTACTTTTTGGTGCATTTGATTATTTGTTTCATTGACTTTACAAAAATGACACGCTGCACTGTCCATGGTACACCAGGTGTTTTTGTAGCCTCAATATCCCTCCTTTTCTCACAAATTCGGGGTTGCCTGTCCCCTGCTGTCCAAATGCTTTGCTGAGATATAGCCTCCAGGCAACCAGGTGCAAAGCTTTGATAGGTGGCCACGTCAAATATAAATCTATTTTTCTATTTTCATAACCGCCTGTTATTTATTTTCACTATATATACATAATATATAAACGAACTCAATTCCATATTTCTATTCTCCTCTAAATGCATTTGTCTACACATTTGTTTTAGATTTTAATTAGGGATGCCACAGGGCCAGTAATTATTTCCATGCACCTGTCTAGCATTAATGGTTCATTGTCCCAGCTCCTCAAGATAATGTAGATTTTTCTTGTTTTTGTGCTTCTTTATGTGAAAAAGCATTAAAATCCCAAAGTGTAATAATGTGGTGCATCTTTATCCCTGCATATACTGTGCACAGCTGGTACCATTGATGAAAACACGCACATATACCTGTCACAGTATGACAGCCATGTATATGATGAATGCTGTGTTTGTTTCTTCCTGTTCCCAGAATTGTTCTTCACTTGGGCTCAGCAATAGGGTGAAAATTGCAGTTCTAAGAAAGAAATGCATATAAATATGTTTCTCCCGAGAACTGCCCTCCGCCATGAGCTTTGGGTGAGGCCATCTGTTGATCCATTTGTCTTCTGCCCTGCTTCTTTGAGCAGTATGGTTCCTCTGACGGTCATCTGCTTCCTTTTATGCTGCCTCTCCATAGTATAATGGTATAATGACATGGGGAGTGTGGCAAAAGGGTGTGGCTTTGGAACGCCGCATCCTATTGGCTGGTCTTAGGTGGGCAGGGGGTGGAGCATTTTATGGCATCGTCAAGGTGTGGTCTACAGAAATTAGCCCTCAGTCCTCAGCTTAGCTCTAAAAATACAGTAATGACACTACAGGGTACAAAGGGAATATTTCACATGCCAGAAAGTACCAAAATTTGCTTATGCTGCAAAATGAACTCTGGTATATATTTATATACAAAATATCGGTCATAGTACCCACTGGTCCCCCGGAGTATGCAGGTAATATTTTGATTCACATTTGATTTTGTCGGAGTATCCAAAAAACATGACGATTATCTCAGCAAAAATGGGAGAAATTGTTTCCAAAGCACTTGAGAGTGTCAGGTTTTTGTTTTATTCGTTTACTTTGACCATCTACCTTGTCCGGTGTGTGCTTAGTGTGCTGTAGGCTTAACCCCTATGTATGTGTATCACTATGGTGCTATGACTGTGTAGATCAGGGTTTCTTAGTCCTGGTCATGGACACACTTTGGCAGGCTGACTTTTCCTCAAGCCAGCTTCTCAATTAATTAGGCTTGGTTCATCTGTTAGGAAACACTGACACAGATGTCACATCTATTTTAAAAAGCCCTTGAAGGAAATGTTGAGGCAAATTACTAATAATTAGAAGACAAAATATATACTTTAAATTTTTTGTTTAATACGTCCACTCGTACAACAGGTAATGTACAATTAAACCTCCTTATGAGGTAAAATATTCTGGGGTTGGAAAAAATAAGTAATTTAGCTGTAAGTTATTCACAGTCAGTGACATTTTTACATCTCAGATTATGAAAACTTGCTGTAAACTAATCTGCCTTCAATAATAAATGCAGTAACAGGACTGCAGGTCCCGATTGTTCACAGATACCTTTTAAGATTGCTGCAGTGTTTTTGCGGCTTTGATTTCAAAGTCTGCCAGCATCGCCTTCTTAAGGCTCCCTCTTAATTTTAGTAGAAAACTAAGCATTACTAGTCTAATTAAACCATTAACCTCCATCAGCTGTCAATTCATCACAGGACCCACACACACACACGGTTTGGCAGCTGTGAATCACCTTAACATGCTTTGTGACTCTGGCGGGGAAACCCCTCAACAACCCAGGGACGACACACAGGTTCCACACGCATAGAGGCAGGGCGGAGCCTCGGACCCTGCTCTCCAGAGTGATGAGGCTACATGCTAATAATAGCATGCAGCAGCTAAACAAAGAATGGTGTGCAAAATGTCACAACTGGTGCAAAGCAGAACCATTATCATTTTATCACACAATTAATGAAAAAGCTGTTAGCTAGCTAGCAGTTTTTATAAATGCAGGGTTACTTTGGTACCAACTTGAGACAAGACTGCACAGGCATTTACATGTATGTAAGATGTTTATTACTTTGTAAATACTCTGTAGGTTTTGCAAATTACCCCAGGGCTTTTGATGTAGCTAATTTTATGTTTATAGTGAAATAATATAGATTTGTCATAAGATGTCTTGTGTGAGCATGAGCCTGAAGGGGTGAGTGCCACACCAGATGCGTGAAAGTTGGTAACCCTATGCAATTTACCTAATAACCATTTATCTGTGTAATAACCATTTCTCAATTCTGTTGTCCAGTACATCCTTTCTGTTGAAGGATAAATAACTTAACAGCCAAAATGGTGTAATTCTTCCCTTTCTTACAAACTAAACCTTTGCTTGACTCACTGTGATATCTGCAGTCATTCTGGCACCATTTGCACAGATGTTATTACGGTATTGTATTGTCTTCTCAGTCTTATCCACTTCTTTGCAGAGATGGGATTGTATCATATAATTGCCCTTTTAGCTTGGACTCCTTTTATTCCTCTGAAGAGCGTTCATTTCGCTGAGTAGCAGAGCCACCACGCCAGTACATTAGATAGTCGCCACATGCAGGAGCACTAAATATCCCCCAGCCTCTGTAACTGGCCACACTCTGGCAACCGCCTTTACATCAGAAGCCGTATCTGACAAATCACCAGTTGAGAGGCCCCTGAAATGATATTGACAGCGGTTTGGTAGAGACTGACAATCCGGTGCTGTCAGACACAGCTATTATCACAGTGAGGTATTCTCAAATAAAACTGGAATATGGCTGCTTACAGATCATCCTGGCTTACGATTACTTAGCTGCTGTTTTTTTTTTTTCTTTTGCTGTCTAAATAACTTTTACCTTGCATGTTTCGTAATATAAAATGAAATAGATTAGCTACCTAGTTGAAGACGTTTGCACCTGAAAATCTCAAAATAAATTATATTGCAGAAGTATTTTTTATTACATTTAACAAACAAGACTTTAGAACTAAGCTGCAGCTGCAGTCAGTGAGCTATAGCTAATGTGCTAAAATTAGCCCGAAACCAAAGGAAAATGGATGGCTTCATACATTTGAAATAGCTGTATACTCAAAAATAAATTAAATGAATAATTAGCTCGTAATACCACAGCCATTAGTTTCTGTAGCTGGAAATGTGCGTGTTAAGAAGTTTTGTGAATAAGCAGGTGTATGCTTATTTTGGGATGGCTACAGGTGACCTCCTGCACAATGACTGTAGGTTCACTTACTTAGCTGTCTAGCTTGTCTCACAGTGCTACCCGGTCATACAGTTCAATTCAATTCAATTCAGTTTATTTTCATACAGCTGGGTGTTGTTCTTTTTTTTGAGCTTAGTGCTCTCTGGGGACTCAGACTGTGCAGGTCACGAACGAGTTTCCTTAACCTACAACAACCCCTGCTGCAGACACACTTGTTTATTCCTCTGAATGCTTACTAACGTTCAGGTATTTGGGAATTTTCGGGGATGTCCCCAGTGGCTCTTTCCACACTCTGGAGTTTCGGTCGCTTTTGCTTCCGTGTTTTGCATTACCAGTAATTATAGAAACTCTGCAATTATTCCAAGAGTTACACCCTATGTGAAGGACTGGCAACAGTACTAATCATAAATCTCTCCATTTATTATTGTCATCTTTATTATTTCAAATGAACTGCTCCTGTCAACCCTTCACTGTGTAAGTGGGTGAAAGGTGGATGTGGGATGGATGGATGGATGTTTTATAATAGATTTGTTTGTTTACATTATCTAATAGACTGAAACGATGTGCTCACCTGAAGCTAAATGCAAAATTCACAAAAAAATAAAAAAAACTTGAAATCTTGGAAATTTATTTTGCAAACTTTTTTTTTCCGTGGTGAGTAACACTGCGGCCTCACACCTCCGCAGCTGTGAAATTGATTTGTGCCTCAGCTCTGTGCCCCGCTCCGCACATCCTCCACCAGTGAATGCTCCACACACATGCACACTAGGTAAGATATTGTTGCTGTATTGTCCTAGTGTGTGTGTCCTCTGATGTGCTGGCATCCTGCGTTTTCCCTGTGCATCTGGAAGCCCTGGGCTCACTGAGACCCAGCTCTGGATAAGTGTTTATGAAAAATGGATGGTCTATTAGAACAAGAGCTTATATCTGAATGTCATAAATATATAAAGTGTATGAATACTCTCCATCCGGTGGCTTTTCTGTAACGTCACGTTAGATACTTTTTTCAGGATTCTTTTCAGTTTTTACTCCTCTTTTAAAACTTTAAAAATAAATAAATCACTTACGGCATTTGTGCCACAATAGATTTTTCAGGCCGTGTTTTTTTGTCTCGAAGAAGTGTATTGCCACAGAATCATAAGAATAGGGTGGTCCGTTACGGTTTGTTGAAAAGTCACAGAAAAAAAAACACCGACATATTTTATTCTCCAATAAAAGCACAGAAAATATATAAAGTAAAAGAACTTCAGATTTATATCAGATTTAGGTCACGTAATATAATTGCCCTTGAGTCAGAAAAACTTTTTCGAACTTCCTGCGCTGCCGATCCCTGTAAGCGAGATCGCCACTGCAGGAAGAACACGCTAAAAATAAAAAGGGATAACGTTATAACTGCATGCCGATTTATTGATTTGTTTGCCGGGAGGATGTAGCCAATGATTTAGTGCCTTCAGAAAACGGACCCGACGAATAAGATTGTTTGCATTCTTATTGGGAGGAGATGTTGGGACAGGACCTCCGTTGCTCCGTCCACCGTCACGGGCAGCAGATGAAGTGGGGGCCGTGGTTCTCATTTCCATTCACCGGATCCCTCTTCTTGATGGACATTGATCCCCCAGCATGTACTGTAAACATCTGCCCTTTTGATTGGCTCCTCCATCACGGCCTTCCTCTGCTTGCGGCCTTACAGATGGGTTCAGACCTCCTGCATTAATTAAGATGCCTCCAAGCAGTGCTTTGCTCTCCCAGCTTCTGGCTGCCACATCAGATCCTGACACCGTTTTTAGTCTTAATGGATATTAGGCTGCATAATTAAGGGGAAACAATCAGCTGATTAGCTAATGCTGGTTGGCTAGCAGTGGATCTGTACAACATGACAGTACTTGGTGTCATCCTTTACAGTCACACAATAACACTATTTTCCATAGAGTTATCATTTTTGAAATGTTTCAAAATAATGTG
>JAODKL010000002.1:20550146-20560157 GCA_026780765.1 Petrocephalus schoutedeni | reverse complement strand
GGAACTGGGCAGGATTCGAACCCCGGTCCCAGAGGTGTGAGGCGACAGTGCTAACCACCGCACCACCATGCCACCCTCGCAATAATGACCAAAGAAAGTTAAATTCAGTTCAGACACAACCACCGTGGAACATACAGAAAATACTAATACTAATAATGAATTGACTATAGATACCTTTATAATGCATTATAATGGCTGGTATAAGCAGGATGCTTTGTACTGCATTACGAGTGCATTAATGGTACGTACAGTACATTATAGACGAGAGCTTTATAGAGCATTCATAATGCATGATATACATGGCTATAATGTCTTATGCCTTTTTATACTTATAGCCATATTTTTAAGGTGTTATGAAAGCACTGTAATGTATTATGAATGTGTTCATAGATTCTTATAGACATGGCATTCATGGAAAGCGTTGCAGATAATTCTAGATTATTCCTTGTCTGCAGCTTAGCAACAAATACCTCAAAGCCATGAAGAGACTCCTATTGTCAGTGGGGCCATAATCCCTGCTCCCACAAAGGGATTGATTAGGTCCTGTTCCTTAAGTGAATATTTGTGATGTTTCTCTTCAAAATATTATTACAGTGTAATTTCCCTGAAATTTAAATGTAATTATTCATCCTTCTGCTTCAGTGGCCTTCTGAGTACTTTCAGCCTGCTACTCCGCCGTGAGCTTTTTTTTCCCCAAGTCGCGGGTCCAATCTCCGGTCAAGACAGAAAAATGACTTCTAAAGGGCTCCCCCGGCTTCGCTGTGTGGCGCTCAGCTGGACAGAAACGGGGCCGGGGAAGTGGCCCAGCGGCGTGGCGCTGTAACGGATGCGGCAGTCAGTCCGAGCTGGCAGCGGACCAACCCGCCATTAGGCGACATGCACGGTCTCCCCTCTCTGGGGAGTCATCAGACACTGGGGGATGGTGTCGCGGCCTAACCCGTGTGTACACATCAGTTGTGGTGTTGTGATGTGTGCAGGCTGCTTATCCAGGATGTGCCGTTTGCTTCATACCTCGGAGGTGAGGTGAGGTTCCAGGCAGTTCCTAGCCTGTCCTTCCAGATTCCATTTAGTCAAATATCAAAGGACAACCCGCAAAGAGGATGGAGCAGTAGGTATGGATATCTATATAAGCCAAACCTACTTACAAATCAGATTTAACAACAGTGTTCTCTCCCTTTTGAGTTCTGTACTATACATGTACACTCAGTGACAAAAAAAGTTAATTACCCAGAAGTAATGTCCAATTTGGATGTAATTTGGTACACGTGCAGACCAGCAATGGGTATGTAAATGATGTCTAGTCACCAGACACAGTGCATGCCTCGAAGACGCATTAGACAGCATTACCAGCACTTGGCAGATTTTGATAGGGGTCGCATTGTGGGTTTTCATGAGGCCAGGTGGTTGTATCGTGCAATTGCCCGGCATGTGGGGCATGCTGATGTCACTGTCGCCCAATGTTGGAACCAATGGGCACGTGAGGGCACCCACACACGCCGTGAAGGTTCCGGTAGCCCATGACAGACCACACCATGGGAGGATCGTCGTATTGTGTGGAAAGCATTATGGAACCTAATGGCATCTGCGTTTGCCATCCGGACACAGGTATTGGACTCTCTACAACACCCTTTGTCATCCTGCACCGTGTCTCGACGACTGGCATCAGCCGGACTACGGGTTCACTGTCCCATGCCTAAGCTGCCATTAACACCAGGCAGCTGTGTTTGCAGTGGTGCCGTAACCGGGAGGCATGAACTGGTGGCGAGTGGTGCCATACCATGTTCAGTGATGAATCTCAGTTTTGCAGTACCACGGATGACCATCTTTTGCGTGTAAGGCAGTACCGAGGGGAGAGGACCAATCCTGCCAATGTCATGGAGAGACAGCGTTACTCTTGGCATCATGGTGCGGGGAGCCATAGGGTATGACTTCAGGTCATCTCTGGTAGTGATTCAGGGGACCCTGACGGCACAGCACTACGCCAGTGACATCCTGTGCCCGCATGTCTTTCAACAAGACAATGGGTGTCCACACAAGGCACGTGGATTGTGTGCACCATGTTGAGTTCCTCCCGTGGCCAGCCAGGTCCCCCTAGCTTTCCACAATCTAACGTGTGGGATCAGCTCAGACATCAACTCAGACCCAGTGGCAATCTGCAGGATCTGCACTTACAACAGCTGTGGGCCGACTCGCCGCAGGAGAGGATCCAGCGGCTGTACGACTCCCTTCCGCACCGTATCGCTGCAGGTACCCAGGCCCGGGGGGGTGCCACACCCTGCTGACATGGGACTAGCAGTGTGGCCATACTGCCAACTCTGTTGTCCATTTCACCTGATATTATAATTATTGCGATACAGTCACACGACCTTTCACCACATGCAGATTCATTTCATTTCCACCACTCCGTCTGGGTGCTTAACTTTTGTCACTGAATGTTTATAGGTGTGTGTGTGTGTATATATATATATATATATACACACATTTTCTCACCATATACATGTAGTTTTTTGGGTTTTAAACATGCTCAAGTTTTACTCTTTCATAGGTTTAGTTATGATGTTACCAAACAGGTAGCAAAGGAATCAGACAATACAATGTTCTTTAAAGTGGCTGTTACTTTATTAATCCCAGTAAAATATGCATGCTTTTTGATGTTTCGCTATTGAGTAGATGTTCTACTTTAATATAGCATATGCATGACTACTAATGCTGCAATGGATCGTTCCCACTGACACGGGGGCTCAGTACAAAGGTGAGATGGCTGACTTTGACTGGGATTAAACTAATTGAAAAAAATTTAAAAGGCTGTCACAGAAATAGATCGTAGATCAATGCCGGCGCACAGCTGATACCCTGCAAATCATGTGTCAGTGTCCAAATATGACACGTAATTTATCCGGTCGGGAAAAGGGAAGGGAGATGCCGACTCCGACGGATATCTGATGCGCGATCAGTCAAAAACCTTCCTTGAGGGGGAAGTCCGAGAATGAGCTCATTTGTAGCACCTCAACTTAGCAATAAATACAACATTCAGAGTCAGCAGTGAGTCCATAAAACCTTGGTTGAAAGTAATGGGGTAGCAGCTAGAAGACTGAGAGATAGGCCTTTAAATCAACAGCATAAGGTGGTGAGGGACTCATGTACAGACTGGGAGGGGAAGGTCATTCCATGTGGACAAGAGGCAGAAGGGGACAGGGAATGGAGTAGCAATGTCAGTAAATTCTGGTGAGCAGAGTATGACTGGCTCATAACTGGAACAGCCCCATTATCTGCCAGAATTATTATATTAATAAACCAGTTCTTACTGGCTGACTTACTAAGAAATGGGAAAACTTTGAATGGGGATAGACAAAAAAAAAAAACTTGAAAAGATTTTCTGCCCAGATGCACAAATATTTATGGAAATTTGACTGTGATTTGGCTGAAGTGGTTTTGTTTTTCCAGGAAGAGGCAGTAACAATATGCCTTTGATGATTTTAAATGGTGGAGATTCACTTCCTGGGCATTGAAAGAAGCCGCAGTCGTACCACAGGGGATTCGGTGCACTGCCAAGAGATGCAGCAAATGTACAAAGGCGTCCGTTTGCCACACAAGTACATGGGGGGGGGAAGTAGCATTAAACCAAGTGTAGTAAGCTGAGCTCCCAGTGTCAAAATTCATCAGTATCTATCCTGTATTCTTAAATTCCTATATTGCACTCATCTTTTGTCTTGCACTGCTGTTTTTTCCTTAATTTCTCTTCTGTTTTTCCTACTGCCCCCCCCCCCCCCCATGCACCTGTCCCCTCCCCTGCAACTGTGACACACGAGTTGCACTCTCCTCGGAACACATGACAGCCGAGAGTTGAACTTGAAACTTTGAGAACTTGAACTTTGGTCACTGGCAATACACGCTGACCCCAAGAATGAGCATGCTCCTCATGGAGATTGTGCCATGCTCTTCAGTTAGTCCCCTTGACTGCACTGATAATCAATGGCCTATTTACCAGACATACGTTTAGAGAAGCCCTGTCTCCACAGTACCTTTAAGCTCTGCGGAATCGTGAGGAAAACAGGCCTGAAGCTCATTGAAAAGCAGGGTTGCCAGATGTGCCACCTTAAGCCATCCAGACAGAAATCTTCCTCGCTTGACAGAACAAACCTTTTGGCACATGTTGAGAATTTGTGTTCAGAATTAATTGTATTCTTGATGCTTTTTTCATTGTTACATTGATCATTGTAAATATCTGCAGTTTTTTTAGCTTGTGTCTGCTTATGAAAAGACAGATGGTGGGTTGAATTATTTTGGCCCTGTTATGTTTGTTTTTTTTTTTGGTGCTGAGGACTAGCCGACTAGATGCGAGTTCAGAGGTTCTCAGTATAATTTGATGTCGGGTCACGTGACCGTAGGGTCTCAGTAGTTGACAAGCAGTCCCGTTCACTGTCAGTGAGCACAAGTAGTCGTCACAAGACCATCTTCGCTTCTTATATATATAAATAAGTGGAGACAGAAAACAGATTAATCAGCCATTTAATGCGAGAATCCTGCTCATAAAGGATGCTGATATTTTAAAACAGTCAGTTTCATTACAAAGCCATGTTTATTATACTCTGGATTTCTTCCATATTCTGATAAGGAGACTCTTCTTTCTCTAAATAAGTCCCTGTTTAACAATGAACCCTTCACCAGGAAATGCATTAACTTATATCTGGGCCCCGATTGCACCTATTGTTGCAGTATAGTGAATTATAAATGTTTTAATAATTTTTAAGTTATAAATATGTATATAAATTTATATTTAAATTATATATCAAATTATATATTAAATATATATATATATAGTTTTGTCAATAGTGAGTTTTCTAAATCCATATTATTTAGATGCTCGAAAGAATCTCTTTAGGCTGACAAAGACCCACAGCTTAGGTCTTTATTTTGATTTTTGTTTTCCTCCGAAGTCCAACAGCAGGAACCCAATAGATCAAAAATATATGTCTGTAGCTGTAAACACTGTAAAAAGCTAATAATAAAGGTAAATTTAAAACATTACATGAAGTGAAATATGAATGACAGATCAGGGTTTTGCACAATTGCCCTGAAAATATCAGCTTGTCCTTCAAATAAACAAAAAAACTAAAACATGAAGCATGTTTTTGCCAAAGTTCCCCAGCGAGTCTGGCTGTGGGTTGCTGGTTCTTACTTGGCCAGTTGTCTGCTGGTGTCACCCTGGTCGGGCCTGTGGGAGCACAGTCCTTACACGCTGTCACAGACAGCTGGTTCCTTTCAGAACTCATTATTTTACTGTTATTCAAACCTGGCGGGGTTCTGATATACTGCTTTCCACCAGTGTTCATTTTCTGTCAATAATACAGGCTTATAAAAGAAATCTGTTCAGATTTCTGAGAAATGTTTGCTTATTTAGCATTTATTCATGCATTTCACTAATAAACAAGAGTATTGAGCTGCTCTACTGGACAGGCACAAGCCACAACAAGCTATGCTACAAGAGCTCTGTAGGCAAGAAGATCAAGCGGCAGACTTTGCAGCCAGGATGTTTACGAAGGCATCAGAGCTCGTTAACTGGCAGGGTTTCCAGGTCTGGTTGTAGGTTGCAGAGGGCATCCAAAATGACCGTGACCAAGCAGACCTAACTCTCCCTAATGAAATGGAGCAGAGTCAATTTGCAATATTTCTTAAAATCTCTGCACTTGTTTTTATATTATATTATAATTGTCTTCAATCGGTCCCCTGTAATGAGTCAGAGTGTTTGTCATTTGGTAGATTTCGGCTGCACGCTTTAATTGCTTTGGTCACTAAGTGAAGGTCCATTTTTTTTGTTTGTTTGGGCCAGCGAATGTAGTTTTAGCTTTTCCTGCAGAGCCTTTTCTGGCACTGGACCTGGGCGAGCTGAAGATCCTTCGAGTCAGTGCAGATAATTGATGGGTGGAGGTAAATGCGGTCATGCCCTGAATCCAAGGCCATGGTGACTCTCCTGACACGACGCTGAAGAGAGCCGCTGCTGGGTGCCAGTGCCATAAAGCTCTCACAGCTGCCGTGGGGACCCGTCTGCCTGCTCCCCAGTGCTATGGGCTTTCACATATATCCCCAAACATGAGCAAATATACTGTACATTCTCAATATCATCAAAAACAAAAGCTTTCAGTGCCAGTGATACCTCCTTTCTTGTTAAATATGAAGGTAGCTAAATTGTTGTCATGCCCTTCATAATGAGAAATTAGTATCTCACAGTGATTAGCATGCCAGAAAAAGAGCCCTGTTTAGGCAACCAAACACTGTCCCAGGTGCACTCTCTGGCGTGGATTAGTGATCCAGATGTATGCAAAGCAGGAAGATGAAATTCAAACCGAAATGAGGACGTGATGGAGCCAGGCTAATCTCCCTTGGAATCTCTGGCCAACGGTCCTATAGAACCTTTCAGAACATTTTCAGAACATTTTTAAAGTTGCAAGAATGTTTATGACTTCGCCCAACCGAGATAACGGTCACGCCAAACAAATATTTGCACTGAACCAATGGGGAAAGTCATCCCATTCTTGGAAATGGGCACCGTTTCTGAAGACGCTTTTAGAAGCTTGCTTTGCTTGACATTTCTACTGCCAGGCCCGAGCTGACATCTGCACCCTGGGTCAAATGGGAGCACTCCTGATCCCCACAGGCAGTCTGCAATGGCAGACTCGCTTCTGCCTCAGCTTGCTGCTTGACTGAAACCATTATGTGGGCAGTAAATCATGTAACTGGACTGTTTATGAGTAAATCAGCCGATAACTTAAGAGTAATTCTAAAGCCTATGGGACTCTGTTCCTCAAGGAGTAGAATTGCTCTCTTATTCTCTAAGGTAATAGTGAGAAATCTGGAATGCAGAATAATTTGTAATGCTGAATGGAGTGTGCTGTATGCCTAACTGGCCATTCAGAACATGTTTGTGTGGGAATGGATTTTTATTTTTTTTTTTGCAAGGCACAGATGCAAAATGTCCTGGGCTCAAAAACTTGGATTAAAAAAACTTGAAAAATACAGGGCCCATAAAATACAGATATATTTCTGAGGATTACATGGTATTGACATCTGAGCAATTGGGTTATTCAAGTTTATTTTTGTATCTGTCAGAAGAAAGTACTTTATTGTTAGCAAATATTTTATGTTCATCTTCTGAGTTGTTTTCTCAGTAATTGAATGAGACGATTTGGCACGGTTTATTACATACAATACCAGTGAAAATTCTGGACAGACCTAGTGAAAATCATTTGTTTTTCAACAAGATAATAACACCTCGAGGTTGTGTAGAAAGAATAATCTTGTATATAAGGAAAGAGATGGAGAGCTGTGACAGGTGACCTGCCCCCCACAATCCCCCCCGACCTAAACCCTATAGAGCTGCTTTGGGATGAGTTGGGTCAAAGGGTAAGAGCAAGGTGGTCAACTTGTGCCCAGAACTTGTGGAAACTCCTTCAGGACTGCTGGAGAAGCATTCCAGGTGGCTACATCTGGAAGCTGGTTGAAAAAATGCTGAGTCTGAAATGCTGTCATAGAAGCAAAAGAGGGGGCTATTTCGTAAGATTTGTAAAAACTGAGAAAATTTTGAGATGTTGAACACTTCTCTTGGTCAATGCAATATTTGGTATGAATTACTTCATTCCCCCGAGGCCTTTTACTATTAGTTGAATTAGAGTTAAAATTGAGACAAATGCATTAGAACTGGTGTGTCCAGACTTTTCACAGACTTTACTTTATGTCTGAGTGGAGACCTGGGAATAACATGTGAGAGACCTTTCTGCAGCATCCAGGTGCTGTAAATGTGCACGGTCCCACGGGAAAGAGCGTGGGGTAAAGATGGACAGTGTTCATGATAACAAAAAGAGCAGATTATGACATGAATAGTGACCCACCAACCCTCCCACCCAGCCCCGCTGCCCTCATACCAAAACATCATGAGCGAATGGGATTTTTCACAACACGGTGTACCGCAGACGTCCAAAAGCGCAAGAGGAGCCCAAGCGAGCTCGGGTCGATGTACCCCCCGCTGGCGCCACCGCTGGCCAGGTCGGGCTGCGATTGACGTGCTCAGCACGGCGGCGGCCGGCTTCGCGGGCCCTAATCTCAGGCCACGCGGCGGGATCACAGAGGCGCGGCCTCATGCCGCTTCCCGCCGTCCCGTTCCACTCATTAGCGCGCGCGGAGGAGCGGAGGCAGCACTCCATTCTTTTGACAGAATGTGTCTGTTTGAGTTGCCGGAGTCTGCGCATTGCCCCCGCCCCCCCGCAGGCGGCTCCCGCATGCCCCCTGGGGCCTGTTATCTCAGTGGGCGGTGCCGGCCACACCGGCCTGGACAGTTTACCGTTTACTTTTCCACTCTGACTGATCACAACAGCATGGCCTTGCTAAGAAAATCTTGTAGCAAATCAGCACTCCTCTCTTCAGATTCCATAAAACAAAAGCTCCAAAAGGGTCAATAAACTAAACCAATTACAAATAATTCTTGCAAGATATTTATGGCTTATAAAGAATTTATAAGCCATAAGTCTTTACAGGAAAGTTATATATATATAGTTTCATTCCTCTTAAGAATCTCCTCTTTGAAATGTTTAAAGTGAAAGGTGATCAATTGTTATTGTTGACACACCACAGTACGCAACAACAAATTATGTCCTTTAAACCATGTGACATTGTAACACAGCAGTGGGCAGCCATTTGAGCACCCAGGGTGCAGTGCTTGGGGGTAGTACCTTGCTCAGGGCACCTCACTGGTACTTGTGGGTCAGGGATTCAAACCAGCAACCTTTCAATTACATCTCATCCCTAACCATTACATCTCATCCCTAAGTCTCATCCCTAACCATTATGCCACCTGCCTGCCCCAAATTAGGTTAAATGACGTTTTGACTAAAAACCATGCAGTTCGATGTTTCAAAAATGTTTCACACCATGATGCACTCTGTGGGTTTTTTGTGTTTTGTTAGAGAAGAACACTTTTTTTCTCCTGTTGTTGGGGGGATTGATCTGTGGCACTGTGCTCTGTGAGTACCGTCTGATGAGAAATGGCTTGAGGGCCTTCCTCTGTCTCTCAGAGGGCAGCGGACGCCGGTCGTCTAAGTGAGGAATCTGCCATTCGCAGGACACACTGTGTGCCGTGTGTACCGGTGAGATCTTTTTGTGTCCTACACATTGTTCTGTCTGTGTGTGTGTGAGGGGGATGGGGGGGGGGCTGCATGTCCCCATAATGTGGTAAAACCTGTCACTTTTTACCTTGTGGGGATATCTTTGAGGTGCCCAAAATATAAACCTCAGTCTTATAAAAGTCTGTGAGTGTGATCAAAACACTAAAATGGCCTAAAGTTTTGTACTTTGTTTGGTTACTTATGGTTGACATAAGGGCTGGGTTATGATTAGGGTTATCATAGCTAGGATTAGGGATATGCCTATATAAATAGATTGATTGTATTCACAATGATAAGAATACTGTGTGTGTGTGGGTTTGCATAAATCACATTTGGGGATCAAAATGTCCCCAAAGTGTGGTAATACCTGAAACTTATTTCCTTTTGGGCGTGTGTGTGTGTGTGTGTGTCTGTACATGCTGATATTTGCAGTGTGCGTGCATGCCTATGGAAATATCAAGATGTACCACGCACTGAGTGGGCTGTCTCTGTTTTCAGTAGCATGTAGAGTGTGGGGGATGCTTGCTTAGCAAAGCAGTTTTGGGTTTTGCTTTAGTTATCTGTAGCTAGCTTCCAGAGAGACAGGACAAGATGGGACAGAAATGTGGGGCACAGGTCGGGCTTGGGCTCTGATTGAGTGGGACCCCATTAAGTGACGCTCAGCCCATACATTTTGGTTTGAAAAATGATGAAGCCATGACTACATCAAATCACATTCCTCTATCCCCAGAGCTTCCAGGTCAGTCAGCCTCAAAGTTTCCCGGGAGGGGGGGGTGATTTTGGTGAAAGTCATGTCTCCCCTGGTATGCTCCCTAGGTATGCCAGGGCCAGGTGTCCATCTCCCATCCCCCCCCCC
>JAODKL010000002.1:20535519-20550005 GCA_026780765.1 Petrocephalus schoutedeni | reverse complement strand
CCCACCCCCCCCCCCCCCCCCCCCCCCCCCCCAGCTCTGCAGGGACGAATCCCCCTGTTTTCTCCACCAAGCCATTTTTAAAATAAATTTAAGTGAATGTGTTTCTTTAAAATTTGGTCACGTGTTTAAAGTAAAGCACCTCTGGGGTGCCTTACATGAATATAGTTGGGAGAAAAGGATAGAAATTAGAGAACTTTGTTGAGATGTAGTGTTTTTTAACTACAGAAGCTGTTCATGATTTCTATTAAGAATCTATCATTGTTACAGGTTAACCGAGATTGTAATCAGTACACAGTGCCTGTGTGAATCCCATTGTGTACTAAATGTGAAAAATTAGGCAAAATTTTAATGAATTCAAATGTTATGAATCTAATGATAATAACAGAGAGTCTTATGCAGAACAGACACAAATGACCACTAATTGTTTCTGCTGTCCTCATGGCACCTTATTCAGACAGATGCATCCTTCTCTGGTGTCATCTCCTGCTTGCGTGAATTCCATTCCCTCTCTTTAGTCGCTGTTTTGCTACCATTTCTCCACCTGAGCGACAGCCTTTCAACGGGAGCTGCCGCAAATACGGCAGACAGATACCGCGCGCTTCAGCATCTGTGGTCTCGGCACCACAACTCGCGGTGTGAGAGGAAATGAAAATGGAGGGAAAAGCCCCCAATTTCGAGAAAAAAAAATAAGTACGAGTTGTTTACCGGGCTGGGATGACAGTGGGGGGTAGAGACGGGTGATCAGAAGCGAGCGTGAGAGAGAATAACACAGTAAGGTGGTGCGGGGGGGAGCTGGAGGTGGGGGCAGTAGACACCATGCACTGATTGGCCGCTGGGCACGCAGCATAGACCGCCTGTGATTAGTAGGTGCTATCACACTCTGGGGGACCAGCTGGAATATTGATCCGGCGGGTTCTGCTCCCACCACCCTCCTCCTCGCTATTGGCTGGCCTCTCGCCGCACGCTGTGGGCCGCAGTGGGTCGGCGGACCCTCCAGCATCTGCGAGAGAGCGCGCTGGTGCCCAGAATGCAGAAATGCAGCACCACATCAGATAGATATGTGTCACGCAAGAAATCAGAGGTGTGGAGATATCCCCGAGATTAGATGATAACAATTTACAAATCAAATACGAGATACTGACCACAACTTTTCCCCCATGGAAAAGGTAATTATATAGATTAAACTGATGGTTTTCATTCGATTTACACATGGCTGAAGATGCAGAATGAGGGGTTACATTGCATTACCTTGTGTTTTCACACACCATCATTCAACGGCAAGGTGCACCTGCTACGCAGATTAGGTCTAAAACGTCCGACCAGCTGTGAAGGTGATGAATTGCTCCAGAGGGGCTATGTGCCTGATTTAAAAAGGCCACGGCTGTGTGTCAACGGTGAGCTGGTCATCCTAAATCTACAGCACAGCATTGTGAGGCATACAAAATGTACAGCAAGGCCTCCAAGACTTCAATTTCGGATTTTTTTTTTGTTATCATGAGCTACATATTGCTACAGTCTGATATGACTTGCTAATAATAGTCACAAAGTTAGTCATCACCCATTTTATCACCCACTTCCCGTAACCGCTTATCCAGTGTGGGGTTGCAGCAATTTCAGATGCCTGCATTCAGTTATTAATATTATAATATTGTATTGCTTTTGAAGCAGGTTTGATTAGGAACACTATTCATAGTACAAATGATAACACTTTCTACTAGCTTAATAGTTTCCCCGTCATAAAATTACTATTTTTTAAATTATAAATACCTTACCTAATTAGTATTTACATATTCCTCCTTTAAATTCTGATATGCAGTAGGGCATACTGTGTATTCAATTAATACACACCCATGTAATTAAAAACCCGCAATGTTCATAAACATAGTATGACCCCTCCCCCCTCAAAAAAGAAAACTGATAATTTATATTCTTTTCACTGTGAGAATTAACCATCTTCGAGGAGTATCAAAGGCTAATAGAAAATGTCAGGATCAGGATCACAATGTCACGATCAACAGGCTTTCATGAACACTAGATAATGCAAGCCCTAACGCTTAATGTTGCGTACATCGAAATCTTCTTTTAGATTTTCTGTTTTTAAGGAATGGATGGAATATTCCATTTAGGATGAAATCTCAGGTCCGAGTCTGGCATGGTGGCGCTGGTATTGTCGTGCTATTTAATATTCATATTCGGCTCATTTTGAGCACTTGTGTTTCAAACTCTAGTGCCTCTGTAACAGAACACGAATGAACTCACCCTTTTTGATCACAATAAGTGACATTTGCTCCCAGTCTATAAGAATATCGTGGAGTAGGGTTTAAAGCCTCGGTTTGAGGCCTAGTAGCTATACTTATTGAAAAACTGTTTGGGTCAGTAATCACTGAAGCTGCCGTTGCTTCTGCAAAATTGCTAAATGCAGTTTAGCAAAACTGTTTATTAGCATTTTGTTTTCTTGTTTTTGAAAACCCAACAGCAGGAGAATTAGGTTGGTTTTTATCTTAAGTCATTGGCATAAGCCAAAAATAGGTTATATGTGGCTGAAAATCAAAGATGAAAATAATGCTGAAGATCAATAAATCACTGGCATTTGGGGGCTGGTTTTACACAAGCATGGGTATTGAGCAAAACAGGCATTGCCTCAAAGGGTTTTCCTTTAAAGAGCATTCGGTCTTGCTTGATAAGTTGTGCCTAAGTGTTTAAGAGGTTGTGAGAATTATTTAGCAAAGCATGAAGAAAAGCATTGCTCAGCCACCTGGAGCAGAGGAGACTGGAAGAGGGAGACTGATGTATTGCAAGTGGGTTGACCTATTTTGGGCATCTGGAGTCGTGCTTCAATTTTAATGATAAAGTGTGAAGACAACCTCAGTCATCTATGTGTGGAATCTCTTAAAAAAAAAAATGGAAACGTAAACAACATCCGACTGAAACCCGACTGCATTTGAGAACCCAGCATGTAACGTGGCACGTCCGGTCAACATTTCATAGACATGCCCCGGCCACCTGTACAGGAGGAGAGGAATTGATTCAGGGGTTAACACTGACGCGGGCGTCATAACGATGTACGATGGTGATAAATTAGCGCCATGCCGCCGCTGCAGATAAACGAAGGGAGTGATTTGCCATACCATTGGGTTTTTGTGTCCTGTCATAGGAAGGATAACATTTAGCCATGTGTGACCAGCTGAATAACAGCTTTGCTTGAGTGAGAGGCAGACATTGTAGTAGCTATGGAGACCGCAGCCACAGGCACATTAGAGATTGGTAGAGGCAATGAACTCCCTGCATGCACTTTCAGGCAGCTGCTCCCCCTTGTGGCCTAAAAGAAGACAGACAAAGCTTCTATGTCTTCTGACTGAGAAAAAATACATACATACATATATATATATATATATATATATATATATATATATATAGGGGCAGCACAGTGGTACAGCTGTTAGCACTGTTGCTTCATGTTTCCGGGATCAGCGTTTGAGACTCTGCCATGGCTCCATCTGTGTGGAGTTTGCATGTTCTCCCTGTGTCATTGTGGGGTTTCCCCCAGGTTCTCCGGTTTTTCCCTCCGTAGTCCAAAAGCATACTAAGATAAATTGGAGTTCACACTGTAGGTATGTGTGTCCTGGGTTATTCCCTGCCTTGTGCCTATAGGCTGTGGACCCAGCATATTGGAGAAGTGGGAACAGAAAAGATATATGTAGATTATATATATATATATAAAGGTAGCTGAGGCTTTTGTGAACAGTACAGTGCAGACCGTGGAGAAAGATGGAGAAGTGAGTTCTGTTCTACTGTAGCTACTGGGTTTTGCGAAAGTGATGGTAAAACAGAAGTTCACAAATCAGACTCACACATCTTTATGCTTCACAGATACTGTCAGGTGGCTGTCAGCCGTTCACAGTAAAGTCTTCAACAGGCAAACACCCATGTCAAATAAAGTGGCGACAGATTTCGCAGAACTGATCTAATGAATGGGTCGGGCTGCTTTAAGGAGAAGACCAGGAAGAAACAGGAGTGGTCGTTTTTAGCTGTGCACGCTGGGCTCAACTGGAGAAACTGTTCTTACGGCTTTATACCTAACAACAATGCCTGACATTGGACTGGCACTAACTGTTGTTAGTCTGTGTGACAGCGTGGCACAAAGAAATTCAAGGTCACAGCAACCACAGTGCTGCTTGAGTAAAGGCTTTCATCACAATGTGAGACCACAGATCACATATCCTCGCCTTCTCCCATTCTGGACAATCATTTGAATAATAAGGCTAAAATAAACTTCATGCTTCACAATTGCTCGGTGCCCACACAACAAATAGTTCTTCATTAGAGTGCAAACAGTACTGATTTCGCACTGAAGTTAAGAACTGAAATGAAATTGTTGATGTTTATCTATCGAGGAATAGAGAAAATGCAATATGTGTGTGCAGCTAAACACGCCGTTTATATAACGGTGTAGGCATCACATGTAGGTTTAGTGAGTCGCCATCGATCTCCAGCAAAGAGCGTCTCCTCGCTTCTCTTAACGTCCGGATAAGGGCAGGTGGTCGAGGTCGACGGATCACGGAGAAGCCGTGCTTCGGCGGGGCCAAATGAGTGATCGCCCCACAGCTTGTGTCGTAACTCACCACGACCTCAATCTGCCAGAGCCACTGGGGTGTGATGGATCTGCTTACGGTTAAGGTGCTGTTCTTTTACATGTCAGGTGCAGCTCTGCTCCCCCTCCATAACAATCCAACGGCCTGCAAAGCTGGGCCCAAAATAATAATAATTACATTAATGGACAGTCTGTAGAAGTCTGGGGACAGGCTGCAGCCGTTTGTGTGTATTAATGAACATTTCATTACTGTCAAATTTGTTTTTTTTTGTCCACCAACAGCACTTCGAAATCTTCAAAGGCTAAGTAATATGCGAGCCACAAAATGAGGATGGTGTTAAAGTAAAATCATAATTTAACCGCAATGCTGTTTCATGTTTTACTTGCATCAGGCTGCATTTTGAAGCGGGATTAAAGCCGACTTTTACCACAAATCGCCGTGTAAGCACAGAGTAAGACTTTGCTTACTACTGCTTACTCCGCCCGCTAATGGGATAATAGGCACTGTGGGTGAATGGAAATCAATTGAATTCTTCTCTGTGATTTTCAGGGAGGGGGTCACTCTTTAATGAATGCGACTGAGCAGCTTTTGTCTCGGCAAACACCATATTATGTATAAAATGGCCAGACCCCCAAAAGTACTGGTGGCTCGACCTCGCCCTGAGTAATCTCCAGCATTTCCATATATTTGTTCTACACTATACTAGCACCAGACAGTCTGAATAAACTAATCAAGTGATATTCAGCTCCATAATTAGCTGATTAAGGTGAGCTGGAGGTGAAACAACACGCTTAAATGGAGGCGGGGGTGTTCTGGGAGAGGTTTCTGATCACCTGCCCCTAACACATGCAGTTCTTTCTCTATAGGAGGCGGTACAAGTGATGCAGACAGACATATGGAACATAGCAATGAGATTCATTTGTTTTCACAAAGACTCCTGAGACACATTTTAAATCACATTGTCTTCATTTTTTTTCCTCCTCACAATATTACAGCTCAATCAATACTGCATTAGCTTGGAGTGCGAGTTACCAACATGAGAGTTCCTGTCTGTAAACGCTTGCCATGTCTGAATCTGTACTGGAGATTTGCATGCTGTTCTGTGTGACGGAGCGTTTCCATAGCTCCCATTAGGGCATCATTGAAGATGCTGGCGCACAGCTGCTGCGCGGCACCGAGGGCCGGGTTCCTGGCGAATTCGGGACCTTTAACGCACTCTGACAGAGTGGCTGGTCTTTGCTATCATTGGTGACAGAAGAAGTGGAGGATTAAGTCAGGGTGCCTGCACCCAGGGGTGGTCATCTTTCATCTCCCGTCCACCTCTGGGGCACTTTTTCAAGGGGCAGATCCCTGACATCTGCTGCCTCTCACTGGGGGGGGGGGGGGGGGGGGGGGGGGGGCGGGGGGGGTGATGGTCCTCACACACATTTTCCCAGACACACGCACACACACACAGGTCAGAGAAAACAGGGTGGTGCAGGACGGCGACTAACAGGTGCCTGTACTCGCGTGAATGCAGGCGGCCACACAGCATGCAGCATGCTAGGAACACGGTCATGTGCAGCAGACATTTATATCTACACTGCTAATTACACTTGCCCCCTCAAGTGCAGCTGAATTTGGAATTGACGTTGTAATTGCAAATCAATTTGTAATTGATCTGTAATTGGACAAAAAAAAAGAATAATTTGGCATAGTCTGCTTTTATGGTGGCAAAAATTGTAATGTTCTTTTTAAAAGCACAGGCTCATCTAAGTGAAAGCCCTGACTGTACCCTGAAAAAGTACCTCCAGAGAAACATCTCATAACTGTGTCTTATTCCACAATATCGGTACTGCCGATTGGTATTGTTCCAGTGCTTTGTCCTCCCAAGGAGTTATTACCGAGAGTGCACCTTGGAAGGGACTGATGTGTTTTTTGTGTATGGTAAACTTTCGCAGTGCGCACTGCACCCTGGAAGCAGGCCAAAGCGATGGACAGGATCAATTGTGCGGTCAGGTAGATGATTGCAAGGCCATGGATCGCAGGACGCAGGAAACCTGAGGCCGTGACGCTCGTTCTCCCCCTTCCTTTCAGAGGCGTTCAGAGGGAGTTACAGCGAGCTTCCTTTACCTTCCCAGCAAGCATAGCTTAATCTGAAAATGTAGATAACGGTGAACGTGGGAAAGAAACAGAGAAACGTGGCTCTGTGTCCTTATTTTCCTCTCTGTGGGTACAGCAAAGCCATCTGTACACTAATTTTCATGGAGACCATTTAACAAGAGATTTACAATAAAATTAGTGCCGTGTGCAAACGCCGGATACGGACAGCCATTTTATACGCTTGTGTTGACAGGATTTGCTACACTAGCAGCTTGGAAGCAGCTTGAGAAAAAAAATAAGGTCTATTAGCGAAGCGCCAGTCTCTCATGTCCAACATGCTTCCGTTCCAGGTCTGTTCCACAGGGCTATAATCCAGAGCGGCTCAGCGCTGTCCAGCTGGGCGGTCAACTACCAGCCGGTGAAGTACACCCGCCTGTTGGCTGAGAAGGTCGGCTGCAATGTGCTGGATACCCTGGACATGGTGGATTGCCTGAGACGGAAGAACTCCCGCGAGCTGGTGGAGCAGGACATACAGCCGGCCCGCTACCACGTGGCCTTCGGGCCGGTGATCGACGGCGACGTCATTCCCGACGACCCTGAGATCCTGATGGAGCAGGGCGAGTTCCTCAACTACGACATCATGCTGGGCGTCAACCAGGGCGAAGGGCTGCGCTTCGTGGAGAATGTGGTCGACCCGGAGGACGGCGTGTCGGGCAACGACTTTGACTTCTCCGTCTCCGACTTTGTGGACAGCCTCTACGGCTACCCGGAGGGTAAAGACACCCTGCGGGAGACCATCAAGTTCATGTACACGGACTGGGCGGACAGAGACAACCCCGAGACACGCCGGAAGACGCTGGTGGCTCTCTTCACCGACCACCAGTGGGTGGAGCCGGCCGTGGTGACGGCGGACCTGCACGCCCGCTATGGCTCCCCTACCTACTTCTACGCCTTCTATCACCATTGCCAGAGCCTGATGAAGCCCGCGTGGTCCGACGCGGCTCACGGAGACGAGGTCCCCTACGTCTTCGGCATCCCCATGATTGGCCCCACCGACCTCTTCCCGTGCAACTTCTCCAAGAACGACGTCATGCTCAGCGCTGTCGTCATGACCTACTGGACCAACTTTGCCAAAACCGGGTAAGCGCCAGCCGGCTGGCGAAATGCGCCGACGAGCGAAAGCCGTCTACTGCCTCGGAACGGCGACAGATGGTACCGGTATTAAGTCACACGTTACAAGCTACTACTTTCGCTTTTCCGTGTCACTGGTGAAAAGCTCGTAGTAAATAAGCACAAAGCAAATGGGCAGCAATGAACGGAGGCCCCTGCAGACATTACATAATGAATGCTTTTTTTTTTTTTCGCCCTTTTTAAAATTTTATATACGATTGTTTCTCAGTCAATCTCGTGGTCCTTGTATGTAGGTTAAAACCAGCTCAGATCTAGGACATTTTTATAGGGCAAAAATGTGTGTGTGCATGTGTGTGTCAGTGTCTGTGTATGTGTGTGTCAGTGTCTGTGTATGTGTGTGTCAGCGTCTGTGTGTGTGTGTCAGTGTCTGTGTATGTGTGTCAGTTTGTATGTGTGTGTGTGTGTGTGTCAGTGTCTGTGTGTCAGTGTCTGTGTATGTGTGTGTCAGTGTCTGTGTGTGTCAGTGTGTATGTGTGTGTGGATTATGTTTATATTACATTTCGGGTATTTTTCAGGGACTATTACAAACGCGCGCACGTGTGTGTGTGTGTGTGCGTGTGTGACGTGAGTGATGGACAGGGGGCAGGGGTTGGAGGGGTCATAAGTACAATCCAGTGCAAAAGTTCCAGCGACAGAAAGTGATTCGTGAAATGTATCACATAGCAGCCCATAGCGATATCGATCACGCGCCGGTCCGCAGTCGCTTGCCGCTCCTGCCAGTGCTCTCATTCACTCCTTTTTCCTTCCCTTCCTCCATCTACACGCTTGTTTCACTCTGAGCATAAATCCCTTCATGCTCGTACATGGAGAACTGTTATAACCTATCTCTCCTAACAACCCTAATTTAATTTGACAGCCACCGTTACCATAGAATAATTGAATAGGGACAGCTTGAATCTTTAATTGTTTTTCTCTATCTACCTGTCCGCGTGACATTTATCAATGAAAGCAAGTGACATTTGCTAAGTGTCTTTCAAGTCCAGCCTCTCGACAGATCAGAGTTGAAGGAACAAAAAGCAGACCCCAGCCAGCGAGAAGCAAAAGGCTGCAGGTGCATATGCATTCATGAAATGAGATTTTAATGAAGAAATATGCTCTTGTTAAACCTCTAACAAAACTAGCAAGCATTTGGTATTTGTGATTGTGTTATTTTATACACCTCAAGAGAAACTTATTAACTCCTACACACAGACATTTAATGGTGGTATGTAGAGCTTGTGTGATCTTATATCAATATATATACACACACACCAGTCAATGAGAGATGTTAAGCACCCTGAAGTAATGCTCCAATTTGGATGTAATTTTGTACACGTGCAGACCAGCGATGGGTATGTAAATGATTTGATTCGCATTGGGCTGGCACATCTAGTCACCAGACACAGAGCATGCCTCGTAGATGCATTAGACAGCATTGCCAGCACTTGATGGATTTTGATTGGGGTCGCATTGTGGATTTGCATGAGGCCAGGTGGTTGTATTGTGCAATTCAAATCAAATCAAATCAAAAAACTTTATTTGTCCCCGAGGGGTAATTTGAGGCACGTAGAGCAGTGTTGCACAGACACATAACCAGACATTAAAGAAATAAACAAATAAAATAAGAATTAAAAAAGTAATAATAATAATGATAAATTAAGTAATTAAATGGTTCTCAATATATACATAAGGTACAAGATTGCTGTTGCAAGTAAGTAAATTAACAAATTGTACATAAGGTGCACAAATGAGGAGGTTAGTGGGTAGTGGTATTGCCTAGCATGTGGGGCAAGCAGATGTCACAGTCGCCCAATGTTGGAAACAATGGGCACGTGAGGGCACCCACACACGCCGTGAAGGTTCTGATCACCCATGACAGACCACACCAAGGGAAGATCGTCATATTGTGTGGCAAGCATTACAGAACCCCATGACATCTGCGCCTGCCATCCGGACACAGGTATTGGACTCTCTACATCACCCAGTATCATCCCGCACCTGGCATCAACCGGACTATGGGTTCACCGTCCGATGCCTAAGCTGCCGTTAACACCAGGCAGCTGTGTTTGCAGTGGTGCCATAACCAGGAGGCATGGACTGGTGGCGAGTGGCACCATACCATGTTCAGTGATGAATCTCGGTTCTGCATTACCACGGATGACCATCATGTGCGCGTATGGCAGTGCCGAGGAGAGAGGCCCAATCCTGCCAATGTTATGGAGAGACACACCGGCGTTACTCCTGGCATCATGGTGCGGGGAGCCATAGAGTATGATGTCAGGTCACCCCCCCTCCCCAAAAATTTTATTTGGCTTCAATTGTCTCCTCCAACCTCAAACTGTCTCCTACGCCATTGACAGCAGTCTACCCAAATGAGCCACGCACCAGCCTCCAAATGGAACAGGCAAAGGCTTGAAACCCAGGCCTTCCAGCACACCATCTGAACTTGCTAACCAACTGAGATATCCAGCTCTTCGGCATTCCGAACATGATGCAGGCCATAAGCCATTTCCACATCGCCTTCTCACAATTTCCTCACTATTCTTTGGCTGCATTGCAATCCGACAGAATAGGAATTATGTAAGACACAGTACATTCCAGGGTTCACAATATGTAGCACATTGCATTGACAAGCATGGAGGCATTTTGACTCATATAAGTCGCTCGATTTCCATGTTTCTTTAATTGCTGAACAACAGTTGTCACCAGGGCCACTGTTCTTACATCATGCCCAACTCCCCCCTGTAGAATTCCCCGTTTTAGCGCAATAATTAACATTCATCGCCAAAATGTCAATGGAATTCAGCACTTCTTTGTGTGTAGGTGCTCATCAAAGGCTTTCATTCGTCAAAGGCATTATTTGCGGCAGCCTTGGCCATAAATTCATAACAGCACTAATTGTATAATTGATTTTTATGCTCCCTGCTAACTAGGAACATAATTTTGAAGGGGCCTTGAAAAACTAAATGTGCTGGTTTTTATTATTTATTTACCTGGCTTTTGTTCTGGTCCACAACACTATTGTATTAGAAAGAGCAAAATAAAAAATCTTTTCTGACACCATGAAATTGAATTCTCAAGCTTTCATGAGCCTCGATGTAAGGAACATGGGAATGTTATTCAAAGCGAGTGTCTGAACTGCTTCTCAATCAGCGGTATGTCACTTGTCCCACATGGTGAATGGTAGCAAGTATAAGCTAAAAAGTTTTGTTTGCAAGGTTATGGATTGTATAAGCGCTATACAGTATATCTCCCTAGAACACTGTATGGGGCCTACTTATTACAGCCAAAAGATTCACTGAAATGCTTTTGTAAAAAGAACAAAACTGCAATATGCATAAATATGTTCATATCGGCTTACGAGCAATCCATTGGTTACTGAATAATTTTCGGAATACAAACATACTTTTTCTACCCCAATTTTTCTTTTGGATATATTGTCAATTGTTTTTCAAGAGTTGTTATTTCTGTTTATAATGCAGTATATTAAAAAAACATTAACAGTGTGATAGAGCAGTCCCTCGCGATCCAGTTTGGCATATAATCATTTTCAGAATGCATCTGAAAAAGTTGTTTGGCCAGTACCTGCGGTCTGTGTCCTCAGTTCCCTACTACTGCTTTGTGTAATCCTGCAGCTGTACATGTGGTATTTATAGCATCAGAATGAATGTCAGTCAGCTCTAAAACATAATGGAAATCACTACATTGAGGTATTCAGCTACCCGTATTGCATGCCCACGTGCAACAAACATGCGCATGTATGTTAGAGACAATTAACAACTGGCTAAAAATCAACTAGAAACTCAAAATGCCTTACTAGGTCTTACCATACACAGGAATGGGAAATAGTTGGATGTGTGTGTCTGTGTGTGTGTGTGTGGGGGGGGGGGTGTTTGCATTTGGGAACCAAAATTTCCCCAAAGTGTAGTAAAGCCTGAAGCTTCCTTACTTTTGAGGACATTTTTTCAGGTCCCCATTTGGAGAACCTCAATTTTATAAAAATCTGTGACTGCAATCAAAAAAGCCTGAAGTCTTGTATTTTGGTTGGTTATTTATACTTAAGGTTAGGGCTGGGTAGGAGTTAAGGGTGTCAGGATGAGGATTAGGGTTTAGGGTTCATAGAAATGAATAGAAGGTCCGCATGTAGATAGGTGCGTGAGTCTGTATGTGTGTGTGTGTGTGTGTGTGTGCGCTGAGCGTGTGTGTGTGGGTTTTAGGTAGTTCAAGCTGACAGCAGTGGCAGCTTCCCATTTCACACGTAGGAGAGCCGGTCAGAGGTCCAGTGGTTTTCTCTGCTGTTGACCTTGCAAGCATGGAGCTCCAGATTTTCATTACATTAGTAGTCTGAGAGTGAAGCCCTGACTGAATTCATCTACGTTTCAAGGAATGTTCAGGTATTGAATGGGCTTATATGCCTCTTTGACACTGGTGAAACTGAAAGACCATTGCGATGTCATGAATATTTAGATGCCATTGCTTTGTATGAATGCATGACTGCAGAACAAAGTATTCAAGGTAACATATTCCACAACTACATGGGGCTAGTCCATTGCTCAACAAGATCATTTTTCTGTGTCACCCATGATGCTGTTGTCATCTAATCCAGATACATCTATGGGTTACACTTCTAGGCCCAAAAACCTTATCTTTACCATCCAAGAAGACCTCAAGTCCGGTCGAGAGATGTTACGGAAAACTCTCTATTCTCTAATGGCTTTCCTAAGGCAGCTGGTGGGCAGTGCCTCACCATCCTCTGGTGAGCAGGCCTGCTTTGGTCTCCTGGGTGTTACCTATTGAGTGACAGAAATCCAGCTCTTAACAGCAGGAGCATAGCTAGAAATTCTGGTCCCCCTGACACAATGTCACCTTTGTCCCCCTCCTCACTAATTTCATAATTTTATGTATTCAGGGGCCCTGCAACGTACTGGTCATATTGGACCTGCCAGGGCAACCTGCTAGACAGTGAGGCACAAAAGTCTGTTTGAATAGAACAGAGGAGAACATGCCCAGTTGATGCTATGGACTGAACAGCAGGTCTTAACTGCATTGTTATAAAGTGCTTTGGACAAGTTGGTTCCGGAGTAACTCATTGGTCTTTGGCACATCTGCTGTGACATTGTCCGCGGTCCCGGTACTGAGGGGATGCCCTTCCCATTTACGGCTGGCTGACATCGATGACACCGTTTTAGAGCTGCCCTTGCACCTCTTTCTCCGCTTAGACTGTGCTTGACATTGCTGATGTCTGTCCAGAGCCACGAACATCCTCCCCAAGACTCCACACAGTCCACCTAATGACAAGCTGCAAGAGCGAGCAGCAAAGCCGCAACAGCAAAGGAGACTAATGGAGATGGCAATGTCACAAGTCCCAGCATCCCCTGTCGCTCCGGGAAGCAGGATCTGCGTGTGTGAGACAAAGTGATGAAAGTGAATCAGCGTTCGCCAACACGTAGAACTGAAGCATATTATTGCCAGCTAGGTGACCTGGCGGTTCTACTGTGTGCACAGGTTGATCTCAGCAACCAGGAAAAGCACACAAACGTTAAGAATTAATGACTTCAGTGTGCCGCCTAAACCGCAGTGAATTGTGAATTCTATCTAATAAATCATTGATGCCTTAATTAGTGCAGATTTTCACTTGAGATTACATTGTATATGTACCTTTTATCAATATGTTACAATGGAGCACATACAGCCAGTATCTCAAGATCACTTTTTCTAGCATCCATATAAGTTATAAAATGCCCTCAGAAGAGGTTGGGGCATGATGTGATTGTAAATGGTTTCACTGACTCATTATATCATATGGAGATGGAATTATAATTCTTGATGTGTTTTTAATTGCGTTTAGTTGTGCTCCGAATATTACTTTCCGTACCGTTGTCCCAAAAGAAATCTTTCCCGTACCGCCAGCAAATAGGGGCAAGTATTTCACCCAACTTCTTGCACTATTTCCATTTTCGTCATCTTTGGATACTAGTTAAAAAGGTTTTGTTTTTGTTTTACTTAAACTTAAAACAATATATTACTGGTTAAGGGAGGAAAATAGTGCAAATTCTGCAGTGATGCAGCAGTTTGAGAAACGCCAGCATTTTTCTTTTCATTTGTCACTTTTCTTGTTTTTTTCACAGTCTGGTTTCCTCCACATTTTCGAGCCCATGTGGCTAGGTTAATTTGCGTCTCCTAAACGCCATTTTTCATCAGTGTGTGCCATGCCCTGGATTGGCTCCTTACCCAAGGTCCTCCGTGCCCTGTAAATCCTGTGATAGGTTCCTGGCTCTTTAAAAGTACTGGATGACCAGTATAAAAAATTAGTGGACTTATATACGATCACTATACATGTGAACATAAATGAGACCAGCAGAATAGAAAATTGAAGGTTGAATACGTGGATAAATTAAGCTGTAGCTGTTTTAATTGTGTTTTTATTCTCCTGTAAGCTGAATAGCTGATTAGTGAAATGAAGTGCTCGGTAAGAATATAGAATTATGCAAATACAGGGGAAATAACATATTTTTGCTCTTGTTGTTGTTTGCAATATATATTTTTTATTTATTGCCATGATGTCACCTATCCGCATTTACAGTAAAGTGTTCTGCATCAGTAATCCAAATGCAAATAAGATTCTTGATATAATATACAGGG
>JAODKL010000002.1:20516067-20529483 GCA_026780765.1 Petrocephalus schoutedeni | reverse complement strand
GTGGGGGGGGGGGGGGGGGGGGGGGGGGGGGGGGGGGGGGGGGGGGGGAATTGGGGCTTTTATCACGATGTTGATTTGATTCACCACATGTAGTGTCCGCTGCGTCTATGGTCTGTCTGTCTTTGCGGAATAGCACTTCTGTTATTTTTAAGAGTTATTACATCTAATTTTGCTTAAAACAAGAGAAAATAAATCTATTATTTTCAGTGTAAGAAAAAAGTAGTAAAAAAAAATTCAACTAACGGACAACTCCACTCAAAGAATACAGTGGCCTGTTTGCGTTTAATAAAACTTCCACAGCATGTTGTTCAAATCTTTTGCCTTCTTTCTTCCTTTCTTTCTCTTTCTTCCTTTCTTTCTCTTTCTTTCTTTCGCTGTCTTTCAAGCCTTTATCAGTTTTTCTCTCAAAATATTGGAGAAAAATGGAAGGACAAAATATGCCATGGAAGTTTTATTTATATACACACATATACACACACATATATATGTATATATATATATTTACATATATATATACATATATATGTATATATAGGAGCTCTTTCTCATTTTTGTAAGAGTTCCAGATATATCAATATGTATAAATATATTTAATATGCATTTATGTATACCAGATGTATACGTTGATTGTGCCGTGTGCCAAATTAGAGCCATCAAATTGGAAAAAAACATCTTACAAAAAGTATTATTTTGTGTAAATTGTTCTGTATCTTGATAAATGTTTGGTTAAGTTGTGTTTTTTTGGGGAGGGGGTGCTTAATTTTGAACGAAGTTTTGATTTAAGCGGGGTCATGATGGAGTCTTGGGGACGTGTCAAGCCCCTCTTTCCGTTTATTTCCTATTTTGTGTTTTTTTTTCTGCACCCACAAGAAAAACAGGCTAAAACATCTGTGAGCCGAGCAGAAAGTGAGTAAGGAAGTGTGCTTTGGCTGTTCTGGAGTCAGTGGGGGATGGGAAATTCGGAGGGAGCAGCCCTACAAATGTGACAGCCGTTTTCAAGGCGGTTTATAGTTTATGAGATAAAATTGAATCTCCTGCCCAGCCCATCGGTCTAAGCACCTGAGGAGTGCACCGGGGCCTAGTTTGCACAAGAAAACGATTTGATTTGTGCGAGTGAGCATTAAGCCTTGCAGGAAACATGCCAGGTAAGGCTCCATTGAGTGGGTGTGGTCTGACTCGTACCAACCGGAAGCCCCTCCTCCAAAACACATAGCTCAACCACAGGGTATTCTCCAGCCCACCCCGGTGGGCCTCATCTCATTAACCACACGCTTGGGGTACAACACGCAGGGAAGTCAGTGTCACTCGGAAACACCCTTACCGGCGAGCTGAACCGCCGCACAAATCGGCCCGATGAAAGACTGACGGCGGCGGAACCTTCCGGAGGCCGCGTCTCAGTGGCCGGTTACTCCGTGGCCCCGGGGCCGAGCCAAGGCTATCGATTTGGCCCCTGTGTCTCTGTCTGCGTGTACAGCATGGGGAAAAAGGCCGACACTGATATGTTTATTTTTGCTATGATTATATATACTTATATACTTGGGAGAGGGGGGCGGACACACACGACGGTGTGCACCGAAGCGCGGTAAAACCTGCATGCGAGAAGGAGACTTCCCATGACATTAGATTTGACTACAGAGAATGTCAGACGGCACAGATTCATGTGCTGCCCCCTCCCCCAGAAACTGCCGGGGGGTGCAGTCGTGCCAGGGGGCACCCTGGGTCGCCGTCGATCCCCTCTCTACGGGTGGTGGTAGCAGAGGCAGCTTATTGTGGGCTGTTAGCCAAATGGGTAACGACCGCAGCGGAGGCGGCCTCGTTCTCAGACAGCTCTCTCCAGAGAGTCTGCTGCCACTGCTTGTGGAAGCCCGGTTCCAGATCGCTGCAGGCCGGCTGCCCGACTATGAATGCCCAGGGGAGGGACCAGGAGGATCAGGGAAGCTCTGAAGGACAGACGGGGAGGGGCAGGAGCGCCCAGGGAATGTGCTTATGGGACAGGAGGTCGGAACGCTTTTGTGTGTTTATCTTATTGATCTCGTTGGAAAGCTGAGGACCAAACTGAGAAACTTGCCTGTTCCGTTTCTTGTTTCATAGCTCCTTCGTCAGCTTCGGAAAGCTACGGTACTTTTGCAGCGTTTTATGAGCTATCCAGTAAGAGCCCATTAACAACATCAAATGTTACTGAGATATAAAGCAATACATAAAAGACATTGTTTTTAATCAGCTTCGATTCACTCTGATCCTGATTAATGGAACGAGATCAAATGTCATGTCCACCATTTGGAATACAGAAGTCCATCAAAAGCAAAGCAATTAACGTTCTGCATATATCAATTAACATTGTGCAAATGACAAGAATTAATACTCTAATAAAGACTACAGTGTCATTATTGTGTAACCATAACAAGACATTTTGTTCAGTTGAAATGGTATTGTTGTGCTTTATATTTATTTTATTTGTTGCAATCTAGAATCCAAATATGAAGTGGAGTCAGGATAGATGGTGAAATTAGAGAGAGTGGGTTTATCACACTGGGGAAATGTGGCAAACGGGTGGGCATGGTTCCATCAACACCACCTGGGAGCACGGGAGCACGTGTGTGCGTCTGTGTAACGTAGAATGTATATATGCTTGTTTGTTTGCGTACATGGGAAACTGCTCTCTTAGAGGGGCTGCCCAGCCAATCACAGATCACACTGCTCCTGTAATTAGAGGAACAGTGATACAGCTCATTTCCCTGTAACATGACCTTTGGGCAGACGTTTCCATTTTTGCACGTGTGTTTCCGTGATTTTCCACTCGGGATTCTCGGAGGATGCTCAGAGTGCATTAGCCAAGGCTCACTTTATGGAAGAAAGTTGTTAAGCATCTTGCGCCCATTTTTATTTTATGTATCAATACCAGATAAAATGTAAGTAATCCATCCACTACATCCACCAAGCCGCCCGCTTGCGCGGTGGGTACCGGCAGATGCTGGTTGATTCTGCTCTGCTGGCAGCAGCCTCCGTTTCGCCACGCGGGCACCAGGGCTGGGCGCGATGCCAGCGCACGGGGTGGTGCCGCCCAAGCGGGAGCGTCTGGTTCGCCGAAGCAGACCGCCGCTCTGTAGGCCCGCGGAGTCGCGTCTGCGGTGTCACGGAGCCTGACCGCCGTCCCGCTGCAAGGACGATGGCCGTGTCGAAATTGTTTAATTTTTTTTCATGACCGTCTTCCAGACTGCTACCGCCATCTCTAGTACCCCTACTGTAATGAAGAACATATCGCAGCGCTTTCTGCCCCTCAGCACTATCAGAATCCTCCATGTGGAAGAAAAAATGCCTTGAACCCTCCTTCCCCTCGGGGGCTGGTCCGATGTGGCTGGCTAGCACTGGGGCAGGGTTTTGGAAGCAAGCCCCTATCCTCTCCATCTGTTGGTGGATTTGTACCATCCTCTCTAACCACTCCCCTCCGGCACCAGATACGCATTGTAACTAGAGGGCCCTTGCTCATCCACTTTGTCCTTTGCGGTGTGCGCGGCTGCATGTCCTCAGAATGACAGGCTGACAGAGACTACACCAGAAATAGACCGCAGATAAACCACACCATAAATAGGGCAAGGAAAAACGAAAGGCCACCTCAGAGATATTAGCCTGCTTTTCATCTGGGATCATGAAGATCATTGTCAAGACATTCTGAAACTGAGAAAACGATTACAAAAATGATTACAAAAAACAATTACACAATTGTTTTTCACAGCAGCAAAGGTTTGGTATATTTTTCAGGTTTGTAAACATACAAAGCAACAGTACTGGAGCTGTGTGAATCACCTACCTTAAATATTTTGAAAAAAAATTTGTAAGTGACAATAAAGATGAAATCAATTAAAAAATGGTTTGTGATTGCAGATGAACACTTTGGTTACATGTTCGCAGAGGCGCACTTGAAATTTACAGTACAGCAATTAATTCAAATCTTCAGATATCGAGTAGGTTTTGTGTGGATGCTACTAAATAAAGTAATGGCAAGCAATGAGTTTCTCGTGGGTCGTGTGATTGTGCTAAATGGTCGTGAGGCCGACAGGCGAAACTGTAGCTGTGGTGGCTGGAAAGAGATGCTTAACCTCATATTTTCCAGATGAGAAGGCCAATGCGATGTTGTTCTTACTGAGCTCACATGCTCTATGCTCTTTAAGACCAGTTATCCGCTGGAAACGCTTTTTCCAGTGGTAAAATTGTACCCATAGAAGTGCAATCAGGTCACATCTATCTCAAGGTGCACCCCTAACTCAATGTGTTTTGACAGTTTTAGGTGTCTTTTCAAAGGCTCTCTAAGGTAAGGAGATGTAACAATAGTGCATTAAGCACAGTATACTGCATAACTAGCAAACAGGCTGTAAATAGACTTATCTTAACCACTGATCTCTGTGGTACTGGACTGGCATCCCACGGCTGGTGTTCCTATGTTCTGTGCCTTATGCTATATGGATTTGGCTCTAGACCCCAACCATGAGCCTGTAGTAGAAGTGGATGGAAAAGGATAGGATGGTGGATCTGAATAAAAAATTAGTTCATTAAAAATGCTATTATATTTCACGTGGATAACACAGCTAATTGTGCTTATCTATTAGTGAGTTAAATTAACAGTTTCTGTAACTTTTGTGGTCGGAGGGATTTTAACGCATTTGTGAGCAAGCAAGCCAGCTAAACAAGCAAACTGTGAGCTGGAATGGCAAGCCCCCCATAATAGCTGCAAAAATTCAAACATATACAATTAGGAGCAAAATATATGGAACAGTGTGAGTGTTGTCCTGACCTTACACAATCAGCTAGTAGGGTGGTGATCACCTCCTTTTGTATGATAATATGAGTGCCGCAGCACTATATGATTAACGCAGAGATTAGTTCATTTTAAAAATGCAGTTTCTGAACCTTTTTAGTGTAGAAAAGCAGCGGATCTCAGAATTTCCTGGAAATTCGATACAACTATTATAAAAAAACACTGCTGTAAAAACAGTGGTGCAGTGATACTATATTTCTAATCAATCAAATGTCTTGAATAGTTCCTAGCTGCCTCTTACATGCTTTTGTTATTGCCACACACACACACACAGTCTGCACCAGTGACCAAACAGTGATGGTGGGTAGGAGATTTCAGCCGTCAGGGGCTCAGTGGCCCCTTGGGTAGTAGCTGGAGAAACACGACTCGTAATGAGACTGTCCAGGATGCGGACTACGTGGAAATCTACACACCGCGATCAATACCAAGTGTCCGGCCCAGTACTACAGCTTGGGAGAAATGTATTGCCTACACACATATTTGGGAGAGGCGTGCCGACAAAAGAAGGGAAATCTATGAATTCTGTGGATTTTCCACTCGTCTATGTCTTGGTTATGTATGGCCCAAGTATTGGGCAGTAAACACACAAATCATTCCGAATGAGCTCTTTCCAGCTAATGTGGCCTACTGTAATGGTGCCGTGATGTAAATACAGATGGTACAAATGGGCCATTAGTGAAGCCCTTGTGTCCCCACTATGGCTGTGCGATTCTGCGTAAAATATGAATCACGATTTTTTTCACTCAAAATAAAGATAGTGATTTTCTCTCATTTCTTAAGCAGTATATTTCTCTGTTTGTTATTATTATTATTATTGTTATTGTTCATTACATATCGTCTTTATGAAGATGGAACAAATCAATATACAGAGACGTACAATATATTGGTTAACATATAAGTATCAATTGATATTAGCTAAAAATCAAGATATCGGTAACAGGCTGATGTGTCGATCTTGGTTAGTATTGCAAGCCAATGTTCAAATTTGATCGATAATCAAAGGTAGCAGCACCAGAGCTAAAGACAAACCTACTGAAATAAGGGAGATGATTGCTTTGGATGATCAGTCATTTTCCATAGTGGAGGATGAGCCATTTCGTCTCAAAGCCTTGGCCCATGACATGCTTATAATTCATTATTAAATCTGGCCCCCACACTGATCTTTTGTTTTCCACGTGATAAATGTAATTTTCCAAATCTGCACCAGTTTCATATCCAGCAACCCCCTTCCGACATACTCTGCAAGTGGCTCAAAGGTTAGCCTGTTATCTGTATCAGAGACACTAGATGGTTATCAATATCAAACAAAATTTCTACATCAGTACAACATGATTGTTACTTAAATTAGAACATTAGATCAACTTTGCAGAACAGAAAGGGCACACTCCTCATATTTAGCAAATAACTAATTTCCAAATGCAAGTAATGCTAAAGATAAACCTAAACACTGTCTGCTGTTTAATATAACACCTGTTTTTCTGCCCCTCTGCCATGTGTTGTAACGCAGTCCAGTCATTCGGTGATACAGATTAGGGAGAAAAAGGGAGCGCTTGGTTTGATGCTATGGATCTCCCTGCTAATGCAAACAGAATCAGCAGAATGAGGGTCATGTAAAAATGAGATCCGGGTGTGAATAGAGATAGTGATTTTAAAATGATTATTCTTACAGCCCTAGAATGAAATCTCATAGGGGTATAAAATGAGATTTCGATTTAAAAACGATTAATGGTTTCATCCTAGTCCCACAGTGCATTTTTTCAGAAAGTCGCTGAAATTATGAATTTTTTTTTCTTAGTGGTTACAAACCTGGATTTTTCCAATGATTAACCTGAATGGTCATGCTAAATATAAACATGAAAAACCGATTAAAAATCTATTTTAATATGGAATGCCTAGGATTAGGACTCAAATGGACACATGAAATGTGGTTCAAATGCCTGATAGTCAGTGAAATACCTTTGGTCAAAGAGCCAAGCAATGCACTGGCCCTTTGCTTTGTCAGCAAAATATTCTCCCAAAACAATCCCTGCAGGTGAGGCGTAAGCGCAAATTGTTCGCTGTTCTTTTCATGAAAGGTAGTGCTGGTGAAGGTCCGAGACAAAGCTGAGACTAAGGAAGGTGACCCAAACTGCACCTGTGCGATGGTGGACACCAGTCAATATTTCCTAGTGACAGAAAAATAGCAAACATGTTGACAGAATTGCCACCACTTACTGCTAACTACAACTGTGTTTATGTCTGTCTTGATTTTGGCCATTGATTTTAAAGCTTGTCAAAAATATATATCTGAAATATTTTACTTTGATTTACATGAGTGTCAAAGCCAGACTTTCCTTTGGCTGCAGGACTGCAAGGAAGAGCCAAGGATGGAAATTTTGAGTTTATGACCCCAGACACAGGTGTGAAAACGTATACTTCCCAAAAGAACCCTTTATTCAGCCTGCAATGTTATTGTTTATTGATCCAGAATATGAATTATAAATGCAACACGGTGACACACATAAATTTGTCAGTAGGTTTGCCGATTTCAAACTACCCATGTGAGGCTTCTCTCCCTGTACACCACAATGCTGGAGCTGTGGGCAAATACCAAGAGTGGTGACTGTCCAGTTGTTCCCATTAGGATATTGTACTTTATAGCTTCTAGGAAAGCAGCACTTAACTTGAAGCAGGAGAGGGTCAGCGACGCACTTGGTGTGTAAATTTCTTGTCAGCAGTGAGCTAGCAGACCAGAGAACAGGAGCATGAATTATATTCTTCTGGAATGAATCGCAGCCAGCCTCAGCCAGGGGTTTGAGTTGGTTCCTGTTTGACAAAATGGGCTGTACCTTGTTTCTGCTAAACAACCTCTGCTGTTTTTGGAGAATACCTGCTGGAGGTTTAAATGTGGGGCAGAGTCATGGGCGTAAATTTCATTTAACAGTAGGGGGGGACAATAAATATAAAATTTCTCATGAGCAATTTTTGAAGGGGACATGTATAATACAGTCAAATTGTACTTATAAAGAAATGTCCCCACAGTGAAAAACTTTGCTTCTGTCATTATTATTGTAGCATGGAGACTGGTCATTATGGTTATTTGAGGGGGGCAACCCTCGGATGGGGGGGGGACATGTCCCCTCCGCCCCCCCCGGGATTTACGCCCATGGGCAGGGTGAGTGTTTATGCAGGTTGCCAGTGTGGCCTGGAAGGCTGGTGAAGCAAAACGCCATAGCAGAATGCGCTTACACTCAGGCTCACCTTTGGACAAACATTAACTGAACTTAATTTCATTGAATCACTGGAATTCCTTTGGGGATTTAAGAGTGCCCCGGAGCAGAAACCAAATGTCCTTTTCAGAATAAACCCATACATATAGAAAATGCTATTTTGTGCTCTTTTAAATCTATCTCCTGTACCCACTTGTCCTATGCAATGTTGTGGGGGTCTGCAACCTATGGATGCACAGGAAATACCTTATGATAGGGTGGCAGCCATTCACACCTATGGGCAATCTCCACAGCATGTTTATGGAGTAATGGGGCAAATCAAAAAACCTGGAGGAAACCCCAGGGTGACATTTGGGGGAGGCGGGGTCATAAATTCAATCCCTGGTTTTAGAAGTGTAAGGTAACAGTGCTAACCACTGCACCACCATGTCACACTTTCCCAGTATCAGTTCTGCAGATACAGACTCACCACAGTAGGCCTGATACAAATAGTAGCATTATTACATAACTCTCTACATCCACTGAGGTAGTCGCTTAGCACTTGGGCTCGTCGTATCGTTTCATAGCTTAAACGCTCGCTGTCTTTCCATTGGCCAGGCTCACCATTAGCGCCTCAGTTAATGCCACAGGATGTTTGCCTCTCGTTACCAGGCCTCGCATTGTTCCTGCCAGCCGCGCCTTTATCACTTCTTCATCCTTTTCTCATTCTCTCTTTAGACCGCAACCAAGGTTACTTACAAGCACTTTAAATATATTATTGGAAATGTTTGGAAATGAATTTATCACACAGTCCTATTATCTCACAAGCTGGGCCACTTACTTGAGATCACTTACGCTGTTAACTATTTTGACGGTGATGAGGTACATGTTTACTTTCTTCTTATTCTGAAGCATTTTTAATAAAGTTCTTAACTCTGTATATAATGATACAGAATACAGTACATTATGGTTTATTATGACATAATAGAGAATGCAGACCAGCATTTAGCTAATTGTTCACTATTATGGCACATCAATAAACAGTATGCTGCCCTCAAAAGAATTTTTGATGCAAAATAAAATGTACGCAGCATTGATGTTCCGCTTGCTGAGATGGGCGGTGCTTGCTCCTGCTCTAGAATTCTTTAGAAAGATCCTTTTATTGACACCCTTCATTAAATACCTTGTCCTCCTTTGTTACGTCCAGAATGGGCTTTCTGCTAAGCAAATGAGTTACACTGTTGATAACAGTGGCGTCCTCTGAGCGATATTTTGTTGCTGTAGGCTCCGGTTGATAACGGGTCGCTAATCACAACCTCTTCATCACTCTGTTTAATGGGAGGAACAACACCTCCTGTTTCATTACTGGAAAAAACACGGTGGGGCGGGGCATTTTCACAGCGAAAGCCATTAGGCTCACTGTTCCTATTGAGTGTGGCATGATTTTGCCCAGTGGGTGTTTCCTAGCAGTGACAGTCCTCACCAGTGATGAAGTACAAAGTTCAGACCCTACCCCATCTCAGTTTGCCCGTGGGCTAAATATTAGGTATAGTTCTCACGCCAGAACATCTCAGCCCCGTAACATCCATTCCCTGAATAAGCAGGAAGTTCGCAAATGGTAAACTCATCACAATCTCCCAATCCGAAACAGACTGTGCTGGCCTGACTTATCTTTCTGCATCAGGAGGCGCGATGGCGGTGGATGGCCGAAGCCGGGGGGTCATGTGTGCACAAAACGGGTCAAGTTGGGAATGACGCGATTATGCTACGTGTGCCTCCGCAGCAGACTACCCGGCACAGGAAGCCAGCAATCAAGCAGGGAATCCAAGGAATGTCCAGCTTGTGCTTCCCTTAGGGGACGGCCCTTTAGCAGTGGCTAAGCTAAGCCCAGTCCTATGTACTGGTTTTTATTCCAGGCTAATATGAGTGTGGTCAAGGGTATTGACTAGTAAAGCCAAGGTTCAAGTCCCAGGAGAAGGTCACACTGAAGAAAATGCTTAACATGTATATGTCCAGTGAGATTATTGAGCTATTAAGAGGGCACTTCAGATAAAAGTGTTATGTAAGAAACTAAAATGTTACTTAACCTATTTAGTTTATTTTATTTGGAATCTAAAAGAAGCAATTGGCTGACATATTCTTGTGCAAAGATTATCAAAACATTTGAAATACATTTTAACATGAAGTATTTTCTCCTCACTGCTTAAACACATGGGATTTGTATGCATTTAGAGAGCTGGATAATTTGTCCAGAAATCCATCTTAGGTACAGGCTGCAGCCACAAAAGCAGGAAACTCTTCTGAGAACTTAGAACAAACAGATTTGTCAGGCAACTGACTGCAACAGATGTTACAGATTAATGAACAATCTTAGAAATGGATGAATTAGCGATGCGCGGAAGCTGTACCGTAGAGAATTTATGACAGAGTCAAGTAACTTATTAAGCGAAAATATTTATTGCGCGCTAAACGTCAGCAGTGTGGCTTAAAATGATGACTTGTTTATGAAGCCAGCTAAGCAAAATCACATGAAGACTTAAATGAGGAAGTGCCGCAGCTCTGGGAGGAAGTCAGCAAAGACTCGCATGCAGCTGCATCGTGGTATTTCGGAACGTGGAAAAAACACGTCGGCAGTGACGTGCCAAGAGGGGCTTCAGAGGCCGTGGGGTTTCAGATGAGTCGCTCAAGAGGGCTTCACATGGAAGCACTGCTACCAGGGCGATGGAACGACAAGCCACTGTCTTCTGCCACGGCGTATTGCTCAGAGTTTGCTGCAAGCTGCACTTCGACATCCTGCAAATCAAACATCAAAGCTTCAGCGCGGATGGAAAGCGCTCTATTCACAGAGTGTGAAATCACCTTGGAAAACCAAGCAAGCGCACGTACATCGTCACCAATTAAGCTCGTATCTGCTGTGACTGGTTACAAACAAACTCTTACACCCTACACACCTTATATTCTCAACATTGCCTCTCAGATTGCATACATAAATTAGGTTTTGATATGTATATTACTATTCATTTAACAAGATCAAACGTATACAAAAAGTATTTATAAAGACATCTGGGTTGGATGGAGACTGAATTAGCATAAAGCCATTAAATGCTATCTGGTAAACTGCAGTACTCATGAGCAAGGCAGATGGTACTTAAACAAATAGAGTAAAATGTCCATCTCCATGAATGGGCAAGAGTTTGTCATTTGGAATGGAAATGTCAGTTACACTAATAACTAATAAGTAGCCATTTGATACTGAGATTTTTTTCTTTGACACTGGCGTCCCATCTGGGGTGTTCTCTGTTTTGTGCCCTGTGCATCCTGGGATCGGCACCTGGCACACGTTGCCCCTGTGCTGGGTATGAGGTTGGAAGACGGCTGGGTGAATACTTCTTTGATAATGTAATCAACCTCCTCAAATGTCTAGAATTGCTTAATGTTCTTATGATCAGTGTTACAGAACTTTGAAATAGCTGACAACCTTCCTTTATTTTTTTCAGCAGTGCAGATTTTTTTTTCCCTTAAATTACAAAATCAGACAAATTTAACTTATAACAAGCTGCAGACAGATCCTTGCAGCGAGCCTAAACAAAGATAAACATCGCTATTGTGTTGCCGCGCGCATAACGCACATCCTGCCCGAGGGTTCGGTTCGCCGCTGGGGGCCTGGATGTGTGGATTTCCTTCTTTTTGCAAGAAGCTGACAACAAATGAAACTCAGCCTTGGAGAGGAAGTGAGGATAGTCGGGGGCAAGTTCCCTTCCAGACGGGGAGATTTCAAGACGTTCTTTCTGCGAAGGAAGGAGTCCCTTCTCAGATAGTGCCCTATACCATGACAGAAGAAAAGAAATGACCCCACTGGACTTCAGTTGAATCCGTCCCTGTTACTATTGTCTTGGACAGCTTGCTCGTCTTTACTGAATTACCTGCTGCACATGAACAGGGCCTTAAAAGCAAACACATCAGTCACTGCATTAGTGAATGAGGTGGTACTTATCCCATTATGAATATAGATTAACAGTATCCCATTCTACCTTTCACCTTAATTGCAGCTTCTGTGCTTCACAGAGGTTTCTGGTACAAAATCCGTCGTATTGCGTTCCACTTCTTAAACATACTAGGAAGCTCTACTACCAAAGGGAGCCGTCTTGCTTTGCCCTAATTCTATGTCCCAGTTAATCCCAAAGACACTCCACAGGGTTTAAATCAGAGTGATCTATTGGAAACTGCAAGGTTATGGTGTTAATGTACACAAATCGTTTATGTTTAGGTGTTTCGCGGCCACTCATTTTCCTGCAATCAGCGAGGTGTGCCTTCGGAAAAAAGTGCACTGTAACATTTCTTGCTATTGCACTAAGCAGTAAAAACATACATCCAGTAACCACTAAATACTGAACTGATCAGTCAACATTAGTCACCACTAATGCCAAGACAAATGCAGAAATGAAAGCAAAAAGGTTTATTGCTTAGCTTATTAATATAGAGGGATCTCAGTTTACACTAGAGTACGCACATTTTAAACAACTTCATTGACAAATAACAGTGGTGTAAATACTTTATTTCTGTAATTTAATTTAAAAAGATACTAAAGGGTATTCAGTGTCATTTTAATATTGCATATTAAAAACATACGTACATGTAAAAACATACTATACATCAATCCACTCAACAATGTCAGTCACTTTACTTACAGATACAAAATAAATGTTCTTTCAATATTTTACAACTTCTATACAACAGAAAACTATAAAAAGTTTCACAAACAGCCGCCAGTCATGCAATAAAATCCACTTATAGTACATTTATAGTTTTAATTTTTCGACAATAACAAATTCTGTTAAACTTGTATTTAACAAACCCACCTGTTTGACCCCATTTTTTAAATTTGAAAACCACTGCTACTCAGTTATTTATTTAACATCATAGTTAAAAAGGGCTGTCCACTTCCTGAAAGTCGGCAGGACGCCAGGTTTTTCACACTAATTATGAGTCTGTTGATGGAGATCTGTGCTGGGCAAACTCAGGACCTCATCAGCTCAAACACACATTTTAATTAGAAGAGGATTTAGTCACTTTGCAGCTTCACTGGCAGCCAAGTCCCCTCCTCAAGGACTCAGGGGGAACTCAGCCGATTCTCTCATTAGTCGGGGACCAAGCGGATTGATTGTGTCATATTCTTTACTGGCTCCTATTTCGCCCCGAGCGTGGGGGAGGGCGTGGGGCTTGTGGGTTTGCGGTCTCCTCCTTGCCAGTAGTGGACAGGCAGTGAGCAGCACTCTCTGACCTGATTGGATTCCCCGGGCTCACATCTCTGTCAGGAAGATGAAGCAGATACAGTTAAGAGCAGCAACTACAGGCTGATTTGTACGCAGAAGCCCCTCGTTAGATCATGGGGGGGGGGGGGGGGGGGGGGGGGGG
>JAODKL010000002.1:20476048-20501114 GCA_026780765.1 Petrocephalus schoutedeni | reverse complement strand
GAACTGGGCCGGATTCGAACCCTGGTCCCAGAGGTGTGAGGCGGAAGTGCTACCCACTGCGCCACCGTGCCGCCCCCAACTAGAGACCCTTAATACTTAACTGGTTGGTTGAAACAAAATCCTGGTCTGGGTTTTTTTACTCTTTGGATCTGGATTACCCACATTTGTGTAGAGCACAACCTTAGTCCAAATAATAACCCAGTTAAAGCCATTCATAAGTTATTATTATTATAATATGGATTTCCTTCTCCATGCAAAAGACTGGAAAGGTCATTGTGTTTGAAAGCAAATTAACCAAGCAAAATTCAGGAAAATACAAGAGGACAACTTTAGCTAAACGTGATAAAGATTTAATCTGTCACGGGAATTCCCCTCACGGCAGGGCAAGGCACAGGGCCAGACCTGTTTAAGACAAAGAAAGTGAATTTCCTTGAATGGTTTTATAATCGTACTGAAAATCTATGATTTGGCATGAAAAAAAAATTCAATATGTCCTAAGAGAGTCCAACCTAAGACAGAAATTGTACAAATCTGCCAAATAGAATGCACAAAAATCAGACTGGTTTAATGAGTATCGAACTGAGGTTTTTAAACTGTTCCAAAAGGACTTCCACCAAGTACTGGGTTTCATGGCACAACACATTTATACAATCAACATATTTGGGTTTTGTTCTTTAGTTTTGCCAAGGTTTCATTGAAGTTATTTATAGGATTGTGTGATCACGGGTCCAAAAAAAAAATTATGATGAATAAAGGTAAACAGTGTTGGGTGGCTCTGTGCACCTCCGCTAGTGTGCAAACCCACACTCAAAGCTTGTGCTTATTTCTGGATGTGCCAGACTCCCTGTCATACAAAACCAGGACTCAGCCAGCAAGAGTGAGCGTCGTGAAGCGCAAAGCCCTTTCCCTAATTGCAACCGGCAAGCACTTTATTGCTGCAGAACCAAGAATGGATTTGGACCGGCCAGCTATGAGTTTGAGTTCGGGCAGCTTGTTTTGCTCGTATTTTATCAAATGTGTCACATTATCAGGTTGTTATCCATAAGCGCACTTAAAAACTCCCAGAATTAAAAAAAAATTCTTTTGTGCCTTTCAACAAGCCAACAAGCTGAGATGTTTAACTTGGTATGCGTGTGGAGTGTGTTTATCTTTCATCAAACTTGTGGGAAGAGTAATATAAAGTACAGTAGTTTTAGTAATCTATTTTGAAGAAACAGTTTTTTAGTTGTTTTTTCTTTCCAAAAGAAAACAAGTCAATAAATTCTCAGTAATTTGTCAAACCAGGATAACTCATTTCCTGCTTAACTGGAACTACCTTTCAAATGCCTCAACTGATGCACAAACTAAAACCAATGGTTTCGGACTGCCATGCAAAGGAAGTTTTGCTAACGTGAATACTAATGCTTAAGTGTAGCTAATGGCAGTTTATCTCATAATAGACTTATGAGTCATCCAACAGTCCAATCTCTCATCCAATACAGGACAGCTGAAACGTAAGTCTCAGATTTAAAATTAGGAGTTTGTGCTACTTTTTTGTAACATGTAGAAAAAACTTGCTCGGCGACAGAAAACCTGCCATCTTGTGGGCTTAGTGGAAACAGCACTATATCAATGCGATACTCCTATTAAGTCACACAGCACCTTTCAGAAACTTCTGGAGGGACTACTGTAGAATATATAGTAATAAAAACACAGGGAAGTTAGGAGAGCTGCTATTACTATTGTTACTTTTCATTTTGATCTTAATAAAATATACTATACAGTACTTTGGTTTTTTCAGACCTATAGATCGATGTAGATGTACACACGTCAGCACATTATGTAGTGATATACACAAATAACTCTGCAATTTGCTTCACACATCTCAATACCTGATAAATAAACTTGTGACATACAGGAAAGACCAATAAAAGAACATTTTGTAAAGGAGGAATACAATGTTTAAATGTTTTAGAGGGTCAGCTTGTGGATGTAGTGTAGAGATAGCACCAACAGTTGATAGTCTTACACTGAACTCATTGTGGAGATTGGGCCTTAAAAGTAGCTCTCCCTGAGAGTGTAGGCATGGTCCCATGAGGCAACAATGTCCCCATTGTGCCCACGTTGTTCCGCTTCATCAAAACGAGCAGCGTCTGCATGACATCTGCATTGTCCCCGTTGTCTGCATCTCATTCGGTGAGGCACGCCTCTGTCCCGCCTCCCCTTGGACAGCCGTCGCCCCTCCTGACCACGCAGCTCTCTTCTGGAGACACATGGACCCATCTCGCAAGGGCAGGGCAGGCGAGGAAGGGGAAAATGATGTCAGCGCGGAAATCACAAGCCAAATGTGCCACAAAGTCCACTGTACTACAGAATACAATGAGAAAGGGGATGTCTGTATGTCCCGTTAGAATGTCCTTTGTCTGAGGTCTCGATCAAATAAATGTAACGGAACATTAAATTTATTAGGCCCTTTACATTAGACACTCCCGGCTGAGTGTCTAATGTTGCATCGCATGGACATAATTGGCCAGCACATTGTAATCTCATACGTACACCCCCCATCATCTTACAGTGCATATACACATGCATGCATACAAGCTCCTAAAATACATTCATTATAACCTCTCCATATACTCACATTAATATCGAAACCAGTATCACTGAAACATGCCAGGGACTCTAACCATAGGCAAAGCTAAACCATCTAGCATGCTATACCCATTCTGTTAACTGGTTCTCCCACAGCCTCTCAAACCTTAATATGATGTACCCACCAAAGTGTCTTATGAAGTACTGGCTTAACCTGTCCTATATTTTCATAAAAATCTCAGAATCCACCTTAAGAAGCAGTGCCTTCATACCACTAGCATACGTTGCTTTGCATTCCAAAAGGCCGTTGCTCTCAGCCTGTCATTGTCGGACTTTATGTGAGCCAGATGCTTTAGCGATTAGCTTTTATTAGGAGTAGAATCGCCTGGTCTAGAGAGACTCTTGACTATGCTGATTTTCATCCCACCCACCCGATTAAACTTTGATTTGGTTGCAACAAAACACTGATCTAGACATCAGGCTCATTAACGGTTACAACCTCAGCAAATTGGTGTTGGGATGCTGGCTCAGTGCATAACGCTCCGGCTTCATAGCTCCAGGATTACGGTGTGGATTCAAACTTCCACCCCTGTTTGTGCAGATTCCACATTCCCCTCATGCAGTCCAAAGACACGTAAACAGTCATGAAATATGGTTTGATGACTTGGTGTGGTTCATTTCAGCAAAATTGTACAAATTTACATTCAATTTCATTTTGATCAGCTAAATCATGTAACTGTTAAATCCTGAGTCAAAGAACTGTTGTCGATTAATTTACAATCCAGATTTAATAGTACTATAACTTCTGTGGGAAATTATATAAAAAATATCAGGGCCCTTTTGAGTTAATTCTGTTATTTCAGTTTCAGCTTTGGCGCAGAACTGAATTACCTGCATATAGGGGTTCTTTAAGACATTGGCCACAAAACCCCAAAGTATTAATTTTGCTTAAAATAGGACAAACGTGCAAATTGTATGTTCTCTTTTGGTTGTCTGGTGGTTATTAGTTGCAAAACTTTGACCTCGTCATTGTTCTCTAACTTGAACCCGGATTTTTCTAGTGTGGGCTTGTGGTCAATTCAAAAGCGACATTGTGTCTTTAAGATTTGGATCTCAGCGATCAACGGGGTCTGTTCATTGCTCGTGAAATACAAGAGCGGGTGAGATTGATAAAGTAGGTCGGGGGCCGGGAGTCTGAACGCCGTAACAGTCACGGAGGAGCGCTGAAGTCAACCTCAGGTCTCTCTCGAGATATGGGTAATGTCGCTGATGATATTTTCGATATCGTCATCGTTTTTTACTTTTTGGGGTAGTAGAAGAAGCCCCTGATACATTGTTACATTTGGTTCAACCGAAACTGACCTGTTGTATATTGAGGGCTGTTAATTTCTGTCGTTACTTTTTGGAAAACAGTTTTAATATTTTCAGTTTGTTAGCCTGCTTGGTAAAATTATGAATGTAGGTTACATGTGTGCGTCTAAAAGAAAAGAAAAGTTTATTTCTAAAGTTTCGAATTGATTTTTTGTATATTTATTTATTTAGTAAATTTACTAGAAAGGGGACAATTTACTACTGCCCTAAACTTCAACTCCGGGAAGCTGTAGCTGCCTAGGAGGTCATGTGAGGTCTTCAGTTTGCGTAATCTACAACAGCCGGTCTACAGATGTAGCTGAAATGTTTGATAGTTTGTTGGTGGGTTTGTTTGTCGGAGGATTCAATTTGCGTGCAATTTTTGAAATCATCTCAAGTTTCCGAAATCCGTAGTGGGAAGGTTTGCTGTTTTTTTTTTAACAGTATGTATCTGAGACAGATGTAAGTCTGGTATACTTTTTTTTCTATACGAAATGTACTACATGAGCGGATAAATGTATCGAAGTCGGACAAGTGCATTCATGTTTTTTCTTTATTGTATGTAACAAGCACGGTGAAATCAAGCAGAAGTAGCCTCCCGTATAATCCTGCTAAATGGACAACGCAAGCTCCTAATACATTTTTTTGCGTGCATTGCACTCAATATTTGTTAACTTTTACAGTAGTGAGTTTATGAAAAGGTGACTAGAGTTGTCTTAATGTTAAAGTACGATGGCAAACAGTGGTCGTTTCCAGATTGGATTTAAAAGCCCTAAGTGTGGCATGAGGTACGCCAGATGGAATAGGATCACCATCTGATTCAGTTCCGAGTCCCAAAGCTTCTCTCATAGGGAAGGCAGGACTGTTTACACATTCACCCACATTAGAAGGAAACATTTATGGCAACATATGGGGCACTTGATGCTTTAAATTTTTTGTTGCTTTGCAGTTGTATCCAAAGTCATTAAGTAAGACCTTTGCATTTATTTTTATAAATCTACCTTAACTTAAGGAAACGATAGACCTTCTCCCTGGGTAAGACTACCACTTTTTTATCCAGTTCTTTAAGTTTTATGGAAACTGCCTTTTTTCTTTGTGAATAATTCTGAATATCAAAGAGTATATTTTGAGGTCGTTGTCTGTATACTATACCAATTTGTGAAATGTTCACAGTAAAACTACTTATTCGGGCAATATAGGCCTGTGGTATATTGTACCTGATAAACTGGGCTACAATGCATTTGTCTTAAGCAAAGAATGGGCCCCGAAAATACTGTTGTTGTTGTTAATTTCATTCCTGTGCACCAGCTGTTGGATGAAAGATACATTTATTTTGCCCTGAATTTAATTCTTGGATCAGCCCTTGGACCAACTCTGCTCCATATATATAATAGTCTTACACTGTATAATAACACTAGTTCCAGAGAATCTTTTCCCTGTGTGGGATGGCCAATGACGTTGTCATTCCAAGGGCTTGGGTCACATGGATGGCTTGCCCCCCCGCCTCGCACAGACGTTAAAAAGTGCATTTGTTAGCCTGCGCTTGGGAGAGAGACGGCCCCAGCCTTTGTTTGTTTGACATTGGTGGCCTTTGTTCCCCCTCTCGCTGAACACACATAAAGGATACAGGCTCCCCTGTCACAAAAAGAGCTTCTCTCTTCCAGGGCCTTGTTGCCACCCATCCTTCCGCACTCTCCTTTCGCCATGGACACTGGCCACTTTGCAAGGAGATATAAGGCGGCCTCAGCTCACGCCGAGCTTGAAGGCCCAGGTCCTGAGCGAAGAAGCTCACAGACTTCAGAAGAAATCGCACTGAATAAATAAATGCTGGGTTCCGCTTCACCCTAAGACCAAGGAAGAGAGACGCTTTGTGGCGTCTTACTGTCACTGGCACTGGCACAACTGGCTTTTATGGCCTGGTGCCCCTAATAGCTTAGTGTTCCCAGATGCAGTCCGCGTGAATTAGAAGGCTGTCTGTGCTCCACCATTACACAAACTAAGGGCCTGTGTTCTGCTTGTTCTGTTTTATGAATGTGTGCCAGGGGATTTATGCTAAATGTCCCCCATACTTAGGAAAATCTCTACGGCAGATCGCGCACTAAGCGAGTCAAAATGACAGTCTTCATTGAGTCCATTGCTCCCAAAGCCTCTGTAGGCATTTAAAGTGCCCAATGGGGGCCACAAAGGGACACTTTCAGTTAAATGTCATCACTATTTTTATAATCCGGTAGAGACATCCCAGCATGACATTTGCTAACTCTGCTTCTTGCCACAGAATGTGTTTGCTAGATTTCACCCGGCTGCACTCTTGAATAATTTGCCCAGACTGAGAAATTAATTGAATGTGTGTTCCTTGATTTAATTCAATTGACAGAAGTTAATTTGGCTGATTTCGCACATTTGATTTCAACACGTAGAAGTAGCTAAATACAATTATTTGATCATTTAAAGCTTGAGTAACACAATATGTATTTAGCAGTTTTGTGTAATTAGCCACTTACTCTTGTATCGATAACTCTAGGAACCGCACTAATGGGCAGCCCAACTATTTAGACATTGTGTTTTTCTATCAGAGGAGCAAAGGAATTTAAGTGAGCCTTAAGTTCAGAATAAAGTGATCAAATAATCTGTTAATATAAATATTCAGTGTTTCTGAATAGCTAAACCGCTACACCTCATTATTGTAACAAAACTGTCATTTGTCAAAACTCATATTGAATCAGTGACTCATTTGGCAAAACTCATATCAAATCAGTGACTCATTTGGCAAAACTTTAAACAGTGATCACCTAGTTAGACACAATTTGCAGATCTGAGTCACCCTTTTCATCAAAACATTATTTGTACAATAGTGAAGGTTGATGCAAAATAGAAAATACAGGCCGTAACAGGCAGTTAAAACATAGCCAGCACACATTTGTCATCATTTAAACACGATGACTCAAAACTGTTCATATGCTTCTAAACATGAGAAGAAGCCAAAGGGTGATGAGTATAGAATATGTGCCGGGTGAGAGTGCAAGTGCCATAGGTAAGTTGAATTTTGATATGAGAGTACGAAAGGGTCACACACAGGATTCTTCCCCCATTGCCCAGAAAGGGAGAGCATTTCCTGTGATGTAGACAAGGTTCTCCGTCCCGACCCAGCCCTGAGACACGATGATGGGGCCGAATGAATATTCTTCCTTGACTCTAGCTTGACATTTTACTATAATATGCCTCTCATTCGGATCTTCTTATTTTGTCCGTTCACAGTAACTTTTTTGGAATACTGAATACTGTCTGTTACATATTACATATTGCTTTTCATATAATTCTATAGAAACATTTTTGGAGGACGTTTTTTTTTTGTACTCCCCAAATTGGTTTCCAATTTTGCAGCTCAGCATGCACAAGACCACATCCACAGGGAACATGTTTCTGAACAAGCCAACAGCAGTTTTGGCTGGTAGTGTTTTCAGTTGTTTGCTATAGTGTGCAATGACTGCTCAGTCGCGCTTATGTACTGACCGGCTTGATACGTGATCCGAAAGCGGCATTTGGTTTTGAGCAAAGAGAAAATAGTTTTGAGAAGACATCCCACCTTAGGGATACCGACTTCAGGGCGGCAGATGAGGGACACCCAGTAGGGTGGGGGTGCAGGGCAGTGCTTGGCTAGTTTTGCAGGTGACCGTAATAAATAAGACCCACGATGCCTTGTGCAATCACATCTCTGCCACAGGCCCGATACCATATAAAATATATAATGCCAAAAGTGGAGACGGCAGGCGGGATTCCAACCAGCAACCTTCTCATCACAGGCACATGGTTCTAATCCATTGAGAGACACACCAATAAGCTCTGTCCTTTACTTAAAACCAGTATTCTTTGGACACAAAGGAGCAGATCTAGGAAATGTTTCCCCAATACAAATCTTTAAAAATGCTAATCTCCGGAAATCCAGATTTGACCAGATTTGTTTTGCTAAGCATCCAGCTATACAAATATGTCAGTGAATTATGTGCTATTAAAAGCAAACCGGTCACGCAACTTATTGATGGTGTAGGAAAACTCTTGCGGTCCTGTTCTAACTGTTAACCTGTCACTGCCTGGCAAATTAACATTAGGTTTTGGACGTAGATTCTTAGGTGTGAGAGTCACCCGTGCCTGTAGAGCACTAGGAGAGCCATTGCCGTGATCATGTGATTTGATGTGGCCAATCGTGTTCTTCCACGTCCAGGTTGCTACAACTGCTGCATGCGCTGCCTAGGGGGCATTCCGTATACCTCCTTGGTGGCCACCCTTATGTGCTTCTCCGGCGTGGCGCTGTTCTGCGGCTGCGGACACCAGGCGCTGACCGAGACCGAGAGGCTCATTGAGTATTACTTTGCCCGCAACCTGCAGGATTACATCACCCTAGCCTACATGTCAGTCCCGCCTTCTAATGCCATGCAATCGTCTCCGTTACGTGAGCAGGAGCCCAGTACGGAAAAGGCTTCCTTGATATGATGGCCATTTGATAATATGCACATGATACAGGCTGTGGATCCAGCGTAATCCCTTCTCTTCCTTCATCTCTTACAGAATACAATACTTCCAGTACATCATCTATGCCTTGGCTTCCTTCTTTTTCCTGTACTGCATTGTGCTGCTGGCTGAGGGCTTTTACACCACCAGTGCTGCAAAGCAGACATTTGGGGAGTTTCGCAGCACCGTATGTGGCCGCTGCCTCGGCACCACGGTGAGGGGCTTTGGGGGGGCTGTGGGTAGATTTTAGATGTCAGCTGTCATATGGTTTAATGTCCTCAGTCTCAGTCCTCGCATTGCGGCTAAAATGGATGCCAGGATACAAAGTTATCCACCTGTGCGCCTCACCTTCCGCAGTAATGCAACACGCCTCTGTTCTACCCACAGTTCATTGCTGTGACGTACGTCTTGGCCGTCCTCTGGTTGGTGGTGTACGCCTTCTCCACCCTCCCCGTCTTCTTCTTCTACAACATGGCCTCCACCTGCCACATCATCGACGAGCTGTCCGACTCGACCTCAAACATCAACCAGCTCTGCATTGACGCCAGACAATATGGTACCGCGATCGGCTCTGTCACTCCTCACTTCCAGACTCAGACTTCCAGACTCCTTGTTAGACTGCACACTCAATTCTAATTGCTATACCCAGAGCGCTGAGACCAGGAGACCCAACTTAAGTCGATAATGCAGATTTCACAGGACCTTAGCTGTCATAAGTCTGTCACACAGCCCTTATAAAATCCCGGCCGAAATGTAAATGAAGGGATCATACTGTAATCTGTTTCCCCGCAGGATTGCTACCCTGGAATGCCATGCCTGGAAAAGTTTGTGGAATGACCCTCTCAAACACATGCAAAACGAAAGAGGTGGGGAAGTGTGAGCGTGCAAATCTTCCGCTACAATGCGGGTGTCCGGGTCTTCGCTCGCTGACTGTATCCTTTCTTTGTTCAGTTCCAGCTCACCTATGACTTGTTCATAGCTGCATTCGCAGGAGCAGGAATCACTCTGCTGGCCCTGGTAAAGCCCCCTCCGCACTACGCGGCTTTTAAGGTCGTCAGGTCACTATACTCTTCACACTACATGGCTTGTCGCATTGTAATTGGGAGTCTTGAAGGCGTTGTGGCTGACGCTGATCAGCAACAGGGGGCCACTACAAGACCTTTCGCCAGGAAGAATCTCTGACGAGTCTGTCTGGTCTATAAACTGCATAAACTTCTAAAAACACGTGTAAATGACGTGGGGAAGTCACATTTCTAGTGTCAACATGCTATAAATTATGCTATAAGTAACCCAACATATATTGGGTCTTCAGTGACCCCACATTTAAAAATTTTTATGTATAAAATATATTCTATACACCCGGATACTAAGAACAGTTCCAATCTCTAAACAAATGGAACCTTTTTAACACCTTCTAAAACTCCCCCTCGGGTATCGCATCACTCCATGTCTTGCACTTTCATTGGCTGTAACTCGTCGTCACACTTTACCAGCCGTGACACTTTCACACCTATGAGATCTTGAGTCGCCGACGGTCTAGATATTTAGCGAGCCAAATATCAGGCGCATTGGCATCTCCATCAGGTTGCATATTTGACTTGCTCGCACATAGTGGTCGAACACTGACTTGCCTCCGATCTCCAAAAACTATTAGCGAGCAGAAAATCGGGGCTAAAATCATGCAGTGTGAACGTTAGTTTCAGTAAAGTGCAGATGACGGGCATTCCACTCCGGGTGCCACGGTGACGTGGCATGTGAACTGCCTCCTGTAGGTGGACAGTTATGTCAAGCCCTTCATTCTCTGACTGAGGCCTCTGTTTTAGTGCTTTCAGCTCTGGTACTACATTATAGTCCCTGAGTATCAACAGCCTAACACGCTGTCTCAAAGAATCTCTTCAATGTAAAAGGGAACAATACTGAAGTTTTTCTGACGCTTTCATCCAAAGCGGATTGCGATTTACGTATGCTGCCCGGGATTTGAACCCGTGGCCTTTGCCTCGGCATAATACTCTAATTGTTCAGCTATGGAGTTTATAAGGAGAATCGGCACTGATGCCATAGATATAAACAATTTTTAACTGATATCATTTTTGTGCTGTAATATTTATATATAAATGTTTACTTTTCAGGCACTGTTTGAGACAGACTTTTCACTGTGCATGCAGCCCTGCTGGGTCGGCACCTTTTCTCTGAAACTGTTCTCCCTCTTCTCTCTCGTCCTGTAGCTCACATATGTGATGTCCACCACCTATAACTTTGCGGTGCTGCGGTATCTGGGCAGGAAGGGCATAGGTATGCACTGTTAGCCTCTTGCGCCTCCCACCTCTGTCCTCTCCTCCATTGTCTACACAGTGAAGCAGAAATTCGAGCACTTTGGGTTGTAAGGGGAGCCGCAGGGCCGCCTCCCGGCTCATTTCGGAACACCTACCCTAGCCTGCGATTGTCATTGTCCCAGAAAGAGGGACGGGGGAAAAGTGGCCTTTATTTTCAGCCGAAATTACACCTGAATCAATGCACTTGATCCTCTGTCACATTAATCCACAAAACACCCCTTCTGGAAATTGTCTGCTTCTGATGGAGGGTGGTCCTGGGTGGATCTCTCACCTTCTGTTCTTACTCTTGCTGTTTTTTTTTTTTCTTTTCTTTTTTTAAACAGATGGTCTGAATTTGTAAAACGCATAATTAAATTAACTGTCATTTGGTTTGCACACTCGTGAATGGTCTTTATTTTGCTCGTTACGGTATCACTAAATGGCGTCTTGTGATGTTTGTGATCTTTATTTCATTCCAGAATTTACTGTGATGAATTCCATATGACTGACTATGAACTAAATAACACATTATCTCAATCTGATGTAATGACCTGCATCAATTTAGCCGAAATCCCAGAAAACATGACGGAAAAATGAACTCTGGTAGCCATGGGATCGCTCACATCCTGTTTCCATAGCGCCAGACAAGCCGCGGCTGGCTGTTTCATCCTGATTCTCAAATCCCCCGCTCCCAGGTCATTTCTCTAAGACTCTATACAATAGAACAATCCATGTGGAAAAAGCTGTGGATGGGAAGCTTTACCCTTTTTAGGCTATTTGGTGATATGCAATGCCAGGATTTATGGAGAAGGAAATCGGAGTGTGGGGTGTGAGCTTGGAATGCAATGTGTTACACTGGCGTTTCAGCGGGCTAAAAAAGCACTTTCTATTGGTCACTTTGAGTATTTACTGCCACAGACTGCTAGATCTGGTGACCTTTCACCTTACAGCGTGAGCTGCTGATTCTGCCAGTGTATTTCCCATCCCAGGTCCATTGTGGCTTTTTGTGTGCTTTTTAATTGACTTCCTACTAGTAGAGATGGGCGATGAGACTAAACCAGGTGTAGATTTTTTGACTGAGTACGGATATGACAGCGAGTACGGATAAGACTGTGTGTGTGAGCTGTAGAAAAGGCATTTGTTGGGTGCAGTATTTTCTCTGATGACAGATGTATACTAATGCGAGGCATTAAAGCTTGACTGTTACTCTCATGATGACGAGCTGTAATCCTGATCATGTGACCAGTTTAACCACATGCCAGTTGGCGTTTGATATCTAGTAACTCCATTATCTGACCAAACGTAATTCGCTGTAACTGTCACTTCTGCAAAATGCACTCCAGCATACAGCCATGGCGGGAAGGGCAGCACTTGATCTCTGCCTGTGTCAGCTAGCTGTGGAGCCCCCTGTGCAAAGGTCTTCATCTTCCTTTGCAGCTGCACGGCTTCCTGCACCTGGCAACCACGTGGCTCTGCTTGAGGGAGCAGCGGCACAAACGCAAGGCTGAATCTGTGGACCTTGACCTCTTCAGAACACCTGTTAGGGACTGGAAAAAGTGTATCTCTTCTCCCTATGGGGCGCCTGGTCAAGACCTGTGAAAGCTCCAAAGCATGCTGGGAAAGGATTCTACCTTTGTGTCGGAGTCTGGGGTCCTCTGCAGGTCGCAGGAAATGTGAGACTGTTATAAGTGCAAAGCCACATTGTGTCCAGTTTATAGTTTTCACTCCAAGCCACTAGAGGGCGATAGATTACTATTCATGAAAACACTGATCCTTTTTGGTTATTTGCTATATGAATTTGCCACATTAATTTGTAAATAGTAATTTAGTACTACTTTTTCTGTAGTGGCCTCAAAGAATGCTGCCAAAATGAATTAAAATATTAAATAGCTGCTTTATGAAAGTTATGAATCAATTTGTACTTCTGTTTAAATGTATTCTATAATGGCAGTTTAAGCAGCAATTCAATGCATTGTTTCTTTAATGAAAAATACCAACCACACTACTTTTGTTTCATTTATTCACTTTTTGTAAACAGCCTAAATGTGTCTCAGACTGTGACAGATCAGATCTTTTTTTTTTTTTTACCCCCCTAAACTGACCCACACAAACATTAACAGCAATTTTATTTTATGGGGTAATTGTTCACAGTCAGCTGCCTCACACATAGCAGATAACTGTAGTATAACGGAAATATGCATTTGTGGGTTAAAATACTACAGTATTAATCAATGCCATAATAAAAACATGAAACTTTATATTTTGTGGTACATAAAATCACAAGATTTAATTATATATATTTCAAGTCTTCGCAATTGCATTGTTAATTTGTATATTTAGGTTCAGTTTATTACTGAGATATTTACAACTTACAAAGCATTATACCGAATAAGTAGCAAGACGTAGTACTGCCTCATGTGTTTTCATAAACCCAAGTATATCCTGAACCAATGTACCCTTTAATACAGAGGCGACCCATACAAGTAACCAGTCACATCCGTAAGACTGCATCCATTGGACAATTATCACAGTATTAAAGTGAAACATACTATCAGTAATTTCCCATGAAACACTATATTCCGTTTAATCTCCGTTTAATTTCCAAAAGTATTATATTTGTCATAACTCCTGTCAAGTCTTTTAATCACACATTCCCTCCTGTTTTCACAGTGTACACAACTCCAGTAACCTGTACATGCCAATCGTTTAATTGTAACAGGGGAAAACACAAACTTTTACACACACACACACAGAAAGTCAGTACTAAAGATGAAGTGCTAGTACGAATGAGGAATACACTTCATTAACGCAAAGTAGTGCTTGTACCTATAATAGAAGGAAATTAACTTATAAAAGAAACCCGTCAGCTGACCAAACACCACCCAAAGACATTAAAAAAAAAACAAGGTAACACTGCAATTAACAAGTAGGTGATATGAGCCAAATGCATCCAGTTGCTCATATCTGACAGAGGTCATCATCCAAACTTGTGGCACTGCACTTTATATACTCTTTTACATATGAAACTTCACCTCAATGAAAGGTCTTCTGGAATATAATGATAACCAGAAAAATAACACTCCTGGATGAAGTACCATTATTTCTGTACCATCTTAGATTTCAATTCAATTTTCTTGCTCATATCATGTACCAAGCAAATATTTACAGTTTTCAATTCAGACATACATTTTCCCTTTATATTTGTATTTAATTCATGTACCGAAAGAATTTAAGTGCCTTTTAGGGTACATTAGTTGTGTCCCCTAGACCTGAGCTTGCAAATGTTTTATATGCAGTACGGTCCCTTAACTGCTGTACCACACTGCTCTTTCCATTAAGTTAATGGATGCGATGGTCCACTATGCTCTTACAGTCAGATCCTAATGCTTGTGTAATACTGGCCTTCACCACAACTCACAGTGGCTCAAGCTCCGTGGGTACAATTATGTCAACCAATCATAATCCACCGACACAGCAAGGCTCGTGTAACCCAAGGTAAGCCAAACGCTCACATCGTACCCTTCATGTGTAAAAATGCTCAGTCACATAAATCTACTATATAAGGTTTCCACACTTTGCTCTGCGAACAAGCAACAAGCTTGAAGCTTTTCATCTCAATACTGTAGTTAAAAATTACAGAGGTAACAAGTTTTCCTTTTTTCCACCCAGACATACTGAAAACCTACTGATGCGATACAGATCGAGTACCTTCTTCCCGGGGCTTGCTTTTTATTTACACTATGCTACTTGCCGCCCCATCTGCTCCCATTCGCACTTCGCCACCGTTTGCTACATTTACGGGGCATCGGCTGGATGGGCGCGTAATGACGCACGGGCCGAGATTTGTAACAGCATCTCTGTATAGCAAGGGGGGGGGAATCCGCAGCGACACAGCGGGAGGATGGCAAAGTGGTACGGCGTTTACAGAGAGGCAATGCACACGTGTAGCCAGGGGGTCGTGAGAGCCGCAGTGCGGATCCTAGCCTCACAAAACCCCATTACATCCTCTCCCGCTGCCTGTCACTCACAATAAGAGCGGCACTCCCACAGCCAGGGCCTGCCATGGGAGCAGCAAAGAGCCCTTCTGCAACAAAAACCTTACGGAGAGATCAGCAAAGACAGATCGAAGGAAATACTCCTTTAGTCTTCACTTTATGCCGTTTTAAAAATAAAGAGTAACCAGGGGACCACTTTCAAACGTGTCCCTGAAAAGTGTCAATTTCCCATTTTTCTCCATTAAACACCCTAAAACGCAGAACTAGCGCAGTATAAATACAGTACCTTCATAGTTAACCGATTTCCATCGTTAAACAAGTCACAAATAGGAGCAGACAAGGCTACAGATTACGAAACAAAACTCATGGCAACCAAGCTACATTTACCGCAGGACTACACAGAGGCAGCTCACGACTTTCACTTCTTGTTACGGGGTTTTTTTTTCCCCCACCACACCTGCAGAAAAACGACAGTCCTATGAACAGGCAGGCGACCTGTTAGGCAAAGAGCTGCTTTTAAAGGGAGTCTAAAAATGAGAATGCAAACCACTCATTGTGCCTCTGACACACTGTGCTTTTTAAAGGAGGCAGTGTCAGGGCACTGGATAGTGAGGAACCAGCATCTTAAATAACCTGCACACCCGCACTGACGCCGCCACCAACCCCACAGGCATTTGGGAAGCTGACAAGGGCGGCAAAGGTGCACCTTGTGCGGTGCTGGGTCTCGCTTCCCGCCGGACACGGAGAAACCAATACGGTACTAGCTGCAAGAAAGCCCGTTCGGATCACGCTTCAGATCCGCCCTTCCAAGCTCAAGCCCCTGCCTGCGACTCAGAGGCTAGCCTCAAGCTCACATGACGCAAGCGGGTAGGATAAGCCAGGGTGGGGGGGTGGGGGGGCGGGGCAAAGCAACAGGACTCAGCAGCAGGAGGAGCGTGGGGCCTTGCGGTTGCCGTGGAGATCGATGGCGCTGCTGAGTAGCGCGTGGTCCAGCTGCTCCTCCCCTGCCAGGACCTCACGCACGGCAGCCTCGAACGCCGCGCCCACGTTGGTGTCGTCCTTGGCACTGGTCTCAAAGTACGGGCAGCATCCGTTCTCCTGGCACCAGGCTCGCGCCTCCTCCTCCCCCACCTCCCTCTGCGGGCCTCTGTCCACCTTGTTGCCCAAGACCACGAAGGGAAAGCGCTCCGGGTCCCTCACGTCCGAGTAGTACATGAACTCCTTCTTCCAGCAGCCCAGGTTGCGGAAACTCTGCAGGTCGTCCACGGCGAAGGTCAGCAAGCAGCAGTCTGCGCCCCGGTAGAACGGCGTGCGCAGGCTCTTGAAGCGTTCCTGCCCGGCTGTGTCCCAGATCTGTAGGGTGACCAGACGGCCGTCCACCTCCAAGTCCCTGTTGAGGAACTCCACGCCGATGGTGTGGAAGGACTGCGAGTCGAATCGGTCCGTCACGTAGCGATTCATCAAGGAGCTCTTGCCCACACCCCCATCGCCAAGGAGAATCACCTTCAGCAGCAGGCTCTTCCCACTCATGGTGACACCAGCTGACAGACGCACCGGCTCAGCGCCACCTGGACGGAGAGTCCGCGGGACACTTTAATCTGCTACTGCTTGCACCAATTTACACTCAGTAACGCAGCTCTGAGGTGGCAGGTTCTACGTATCGGAGAACAATGGAGCACTGAGGAGCGAATGAGGATCTGAAACTGATGTCGTATGCCGATCGTGTTGGAGGTGCGCGAGGAGGCTACCAGATACCATTTTAAAAACTGAACTGCCTGAAAATGCACACTTTCCGATGACACAACTGACAGTTCGGTCAGGCGGCTAATGCAGAGGCATGAGTCAGTATTTTATTGTTTGCAGAGTACAAAGTGCGTCGCAGGGACCATCTGCCCGGAGGCAGTCGGCTTGCATTTGCGCAAGCTCGTCGCGGCCAGTTCATCTGTATATGCGCCCCTCGCTGCGCGCGATATAAAACACAAGGGTGACTAAATGGCTGGCGAGCCGCTGCGCGCAGCTGACCCTCCGAACGGCGCGCGCCTGCCTGCGTGCGTGCGTGCGCGCGCGCACGTCTCACACTGACATCTCGCGATACTTCGCGCGGGCAACCTCCGGCTAACGTGCTAATCCATAATACAGCATCGGATACGCTAGTTTCCTACATCCCATTAAGACTAAACATTACCTACGGGTATCTGTCTGCGAAAGCCGCGTGTACCGCAGGGGCGCTCGGCGCGACGACGGGAGGCTAAAGGCAGAGATCTAATTATTTACCTCATTCTGCCGAGCGATACTTGCGTCGCGGCGTGAACCACACTCTCAAACTGAGATTTCGCGTGAACGCGCTGTTGCTGCGCGGCTCCAAACTCCGAGCGGAGGCGCGCATGCGCGGCCACTTAACGAGCGTTACATATCTCTTATACTAGAATAAAATGTGCACGTCCAAGTAGTTTTCATAACCATCATTGTGCATTAAAGACAACACAAAAAAATACAGCAAACAAATATAGCCACATGTCATTTCATACGTGTCATTGCATACATCTTACCTTATTGAATGCTGCTGTTAAATATTTGGTGGATTTCAAGTGTTTTTTTTTTCTGGCAGCTGAGATACGCGGAGTTACTGGTCGCCCGAAGATCTGGCAGTTTGCTTTAGAAATGTTAGCTGTTTTGTACCAGTATCTCTGCTGGTGGCAGTGGTGAGTAATGCTGACCAGTTCAGCTGTAATGTGCCTCTCCACAAATTATTCCTGTTTCCATGCGGTGATCCGGACAACTGGAGAATGTGCACCAGAGAGTATATTTGCCTCAAGCTTTATGATCCTCAAAAATACTTTGTTTTGCAGGAATAATTAGTAACATGCGTTACTAAATTAACTACGCAGACAAGTTTTTTTTGTTCTTTTTTCCCTGAGGTTACTAGACTTTAGTGACGGGCATATCAATACGTGTCCTTGTTTAGACTGATCGATCTGCTGAGCAAACAATAATACTGGTGAAACCGTTAACGGGGTGAAATGGGGCTATATCGAGAGGTTACAGATTCTAATCGTTCTAACCTTATAATCCTTATAAGGTCCAGTGGAACATTGCTGTGATGTTCTTAGATAAATGTTCAACTGCATTTAATTCATCTTATACAGCGCCGTTTCCAATTTTCCGTGACAAATTGGCAACTTAAATAGGCGAACGCGTCCGTTACGACTATTATGGATTTATGGATCTTAAAGCAAGACGGATATATTGATTTTCAAATGAAATCTCGGTATTGTACGAAAAGATGCACGGTATTTATTAGCCGTGCGTGATTGGTTTAGCCAAAATGCCATTAAAAGATAATCCATAGGTGCAGGACCGCTTCCCTCAACGGAAAGCCTGGCGCTGACTGCGCCCCCGGCGGCCGCTGTCGGTACTGCAGGCGCAGCGCGCCTTTTCCCGAGCCGTCCTCCCTCCCTATCCCAACTTCCGGTTAGCTAGCGCCGGCAAACAGCTGGAAAGCATGCCGAGGGGTATCCATCAGCCTTAAAACCGACGTGGCAGTCTCATTTCTGAAAAGGTAGGGGACTGCACACCCAACTGTCCTCCATGAAACGCCCGTGTTTTGCGCGCCGCTGTTCCTAAATGCCAGCAGTTAGGAGCCCAGGCAGCCATGTGGACAGCTGCGTGTTCGGGGCGGAGTTTCCGTATAGCGCGACATGTAACGGTATAGCTGCCCGACAGTCATATCTAATTAATTAATCTAGTCGTCGTCCTTTGTCGTCTTAACGAATGCTTCTTTTCTTCATGCCTCATACGGTTGCGAAATGCGAGGTAGTCTTGACCTTTTGTTACGACTAACTAGTTGAAGTCAAACGCTGCCGAGTTGGTTAGCCAGGTTGGCGTTTGCATGGGTTTACTTTCACCAAGGTTTGGCAGATAGTTTTAATTTATACGAACGATTTCCAATGCGCAGCCGCAAAAATAGTAAGCAGTACGAAAAGTATACACGATTTATCTCTGCTTAGTTATTATACTCCATCCCGTAAAAAAAAAAGTTTTTTACCTTTTTTTCTGGTTAAAAATTGTAATTAATTCGTGCGTTCACTTACTGTTCTTTTTACCCAACTAATTATGCTTTCACATGTGAATATATTACTTTCCCAGGGGTTTTAAATGTGTCTTGTATTTCGTTCATTCTATTTGTGATCAAAGTAAACATAATACACTCTAACCTCCAGGGCAGCTGATTATGTTTCACATACAATACAGGTAGCTCATCTGTCTTTAAGCTGTACAGTATGTTGTTTTTTTTCCCTTTTTTGAGAAATTGGAGATGTACACCCTCTGGTTCAGTTGAACTTTACAGAGGTTTATGCGTTTCAGACATGGGATTGCAGGACTGCACCCTGGCCTCTCTGGGGCTCTGGTTACTGTGGGCTTCGCTGTCCCGGAGTCAGCAGCGCCTAGACCCCGAGGACCAGGAAGCCTTCCAACCCCAGAGCGCTCTTTCAGACATGGAGTTCACCGCAGTGAGCTCATTCCGCGGCCCGGGCAACAATGACTCGCGCGGCAACAAGGAGCTGCCCATCTTGCTGTGGTGGAGCGCGAGCCTCTTCCCGCACTTCCCCGGCGACACGGAGCGCATCGACTGCGCCCGCTCCTCCTGCATGGTCACGCGCCGCCGCAAGGTGCAGCTGCACCGCCGCACCGCCGCCATCATCTTCTACGGCACCGACTTCCGGGCCTACGAGGCGCCCTTGCCCCGGCTGCCCCACCAGACGTGGGCGCTCTTCCACGAGGAGTCGCCCATGAACAACTACATCCTGTCGCACGGCCCCGGCATTGGCCTCTTTAACTACAGCGCCACCTTCCGCCGGGAGTCTGACTACCCGCTCACGCTGCAGTGGCTGCCCACCCTCGACTACCTGCTGAGCCCACCGGCGTTCTCGCTGCAGGAGAAGAACGGCTGGCGCAGGGCGGGCCTGGCGCCCGTGCTGTACATGCAGTCCCACTGCGACGTGCCCTCCGACCGGGATCGCTACGTCAGCGAGCTGATGAAGTACATAGAGGTAGGGCGGAAGCACCAGCCGCAGAGCTGCTACTCAACAACAACTTTATCACTCATGTTTTCAGGGTCTCCATCTATCCATCTAGCGTTATAGGGAGATACAAAGACGTTTTCAGACGGCACAAGGCAGAGGGGCACTCTGGAAGGGATGGCAGAGACTGACGATGCTGCGGATCTATATTGAAATAGCGATTCTTTCAATCTGTTTTATTGTGAGAATTGATTCTAACGTTTTATAGTTTCTTCTTTTATACACCTGTTATTTAAATGATTATGTTATTAAAGGGAGCTGAATAAGTGCTACTACCCAGGCAGACTTTAGTGACTAGAGAATTTTAATGATCCTCAGTCAGCAGATTTGATCGTAAGCCATCAACAACCTCAGTACTGTTTCGAATCGGGTCGAAAAGAAATCTGTGGTATCATCCATCCCTGCTAGAGACTCCCAGACCACACGCGCTATTCACCAGAGGACACAGATGGAGAGAACTCCCCGAGCCATGGTGTGGCGATGGGTTTTTAACCCCCAGCCCTGCAGCTGTGTGGCAGCAGAGCTAATTTACAGTGCTGGCCAATTCAGAGCATGTATTTGTTCATATGCAGTCGCATAGCTGCCATGGATGTGCTTAATGGTAGATAATCGTGATATGATCAGTCCCCTCATTTGCCATTTGCACAAGTACACTGGAATTCTTTTCTTTGCCTGCCCGGTCAACAAGCAGCCCCCCTGCGGCTGGGGGTTAAGGGCCTTGCTCAAGGGCCTCCTGACATGTGACAGTCTTGCCAAGCCTGGGGCTCCAACCAGTGGCTTTCTGATGAGTGCACGGTGGCCTTAGATGTCACTTGCCTTTCCAGCACATGTACATGGAAATACCCAGTAACATATATACCTTATAACCTGTGCTCTCACTCTGACACCCGGCCAGGTGGATTCATACGGGAAGTGTCTGAACAACAAGCCTCTGCCGGAGCGTCTGGAGGACACGAGTACGGCCACGGGGGAGGAGGCGGAGTTCATGAGCTTTGTGGCACGTTATAAGTTCCACCTGGCGATGGAGAACGGCCTGTGCACGGACTACATGACGGAGAAGCTGTGGCGGCCGCTGCACCAGGGCTGCGTGCCCGTATACAGGGGCTCTCCCTCCGTGGGGGACTGGCTACCCAGCGAGCGCTCCGCCGTTCTCATCGACGACTTCCCCTCCCCCCGTGAGCTGGCCCAGTACCTGAAGATGCTGGATGGCGACGACGTGGAGTATGCCCGCTTCCTGGAGTACAAACTCCCCGGGCGGGTCACCAACGTCCGCCTGCTGGAGGCGCTGCAAGGCCGGGAGTGGGGAGTCAACGACATGAGCAGGCCCAACTACCTCAACGGCTTCGAGTGTTTCGTGTGCGACCGGGAGAATGAGCGGATGGCCGCCGTGCGGGCTCACCGCCGGGCTCCCAAGAAACACCCCTTACCGCCGGCAAGGATGGCTAACAGCTCCCACATGGGCTGTCCGCTGCCCTCCCCTGGGTTCGGGCGAGTCGGCGACCTTCCTGCTAACGACGGGTGAGTCAGCCAAATTCAGCATCACGTTTTGCGGCGGATGACAGCTCTTACTCTGCGTTGCGTTTACCTCGGAGGTCACAACGAAGAACTGGGAATTAGGTCAAACTCGAGTTAACCACGTTAACCAAGACAGTATAAATATGACATTATAAAAACTTTAAATTCTGTTGATAAAGGGTGCAGCCATCTTGAATTCTGAGATTGGGGCTGTGTAGATTCCTCCGACTTCACAAGTAGATATTCCAACTTCGGGGAGCGTTCCCGTTGAAATCTCCGACTAGGAACTTGTAATTTCTGAGTTCAGATTGAACAAAGCATCAGCTAAGGTAGGAGAATTTGCACTCTTCCTGGGAGGCCTTTGCCTTGATAATTAATCCTGGCTTAGGTGCTGACTTGCAGTGTGAAAACTGTGGGCGTTCTGAGGCTCCCCTTCTAGCTCGCTGCCTTCCTGAATGTTCTTATATTGCACATCTGGTCCTTGAATAGTCATATTAGGTTCGTTCTTTGTTAGAAGTTGTTGTGTAGCTCCTGCTCCAGTACTGCTTATAATTGCACCTGGGCATTCATTGGAAGCTCAGCCTACATGCATTAATGCCTCATTGATCCCTTGTAAAATGCTATCTGCCTTTCTTGTATGCCGCTATGGACAAAAGCATCTACTAAATGCATAAATGTGTGTGCGTGTCTGTGTTGGCAGCTGGCTGCAGATGTGGCCGCCGGACTACTGGCAAAGCCTGGACCAAGCAGAGGGGCTGCAGTCTCTGATCCAGCACAACGAGTCAGACCCAGGGTTGCTGTGGCACTACATCCAGAAGCTGGCAGCAAGTAGGACGGAGGGCGTTTAGAGACGAGCCGTGCGGACTGACGGAAATGGTGATGTGGGCTCACGCGTTAAGGCGAGCCCCAGCTGTTGTACCCTTGGGGAAGGATGGCCGGCCAGTGCTATGGATCAGGATTAACAGTATATCGTTTGCTGAAACAAGGGAATGCTGGTTTTGGGTGTGCGCATATGTGAGCTCACTGAAACCTTTTTTCCCCCCAGGAATTACAACTCAGGAAATTGCCTCTTCTGTAGGGCATAACATTTCCACTGTGCGTAGTGTTTATTTGCAGATTGAAGTTGTTTACAATCAAGCCCACTAATTTAATTTCCCACTCTGACGTTTTGTATCATTTGTCAAGCTTTGTACTTTTTGTATCTATATTTCAGTCACTCATCTTATTTAGACATTACAGATTTATTGGGGTCTTTCCAACCCTTTGGTAGCATTTGACCTATGTATATTGTACATAATAAACTGTATATTTTATTGTTTTTATAGAATTAAACAAAGAATATAACAAAAGAAGGTGGACATCTCCGTGTGGATTAGTTTATTAATTGTATACAAGCATAGTAATAGTCTGCTAGATTGACATTAACAATAAGGCACACATTAATATTGTTTGATTAGTATCATTCAAATGTTGAAAATTCAGCTTAATATGAAGTTGATGGAGTGGTCACTGGTCAAAGGACATGAACGCCCTGTTCATGTCACTGGAACTTGATGCGGTGGGCTTCCTACTCCTGAAGTATCAGTCTTACACAATAGCTCTATGGAATCTCAAACCATATAGTATAACCGGCAGTAATGGCTTAATTCTCATAGTAATTTTCACATTAATCCATGTAGAACTTTCAAGACTGTGATAATGCTTTAGAGAAAAAAAAGCCAAAGTATATTTTCAACATCATGTTGGAAAAACAGCTGTTGACCTCGGCTGCACCTCTCGTGTCTCTGGAAAAGTATGTGGGGGGGGGAGTGTTAGTATGTCATGGCTAGCGGTAGTTCTAAATATGATATTTTTCGAAGATCACAAATCAGCATATCAACTTCCAGTCGGTATTCCTCCAAACCAATTCAGCGTTTAAAGCAATAAATGTTTTTGCATTGTTATATAATAGTTCAGTGTTCCCTGCCAGCATGCTAGATGCTGAGTGAGGAACATTGCAGCCAACACTATATAACATTTCTAGTTACAGTGCTGACCCGGGTTATCTCAGGCCAGCTGGTGCCCCAGGCTTCTGTGGCCACCTCACCTAGATGGTGTTGGCGTAGCAGCTCTCACAGTGGACCACGCCTTTGTGCAGGAACATGTTGTACAGCAGATCTCCCATGGGCTTGCTGCACACGCCACACTGCAATATTGCGCAACATCTATATAGCACCACGAGTACACCATCTATGAAATCTAACCCCATGCTAATCAGTGCCACCCCAACATTTTGACTCGTGTATTATTTCATAGTGACAAAGGTATAGTGATATCAAGACTCCCCAAAGTATTGTCATAACATGCTTTTATCGTTTGTGCATCACTCTAGTTGATCAGATTAAGATTTGAATGATAGTATCAGGACCACAGGTGTACCTAGGAATTCTGGCCCCGCTGACAAAGTGTCACCCGGCCCAATTTCATGTATAATTTTACATATTCACAGGCCCCCCCGAATCTGCCTGGGTATCCAATGCCTTTGGTTAGGACTGTACCTTGAAGCAGGCAGGGTGGCAAGAGATGTTCAGGTGTTCAATGGTGATTTTGGCCTCACTCCCCACTGGCTGTCCACAGTAGGTGCAGGCACTCGTCCCACTGTGTACAGGAGGGTAAGGCATAGGTGTAATCAATCAGACATGCATGCTAAGTGCTCATGGAAATCCTAACATTAAATCGAAATAAATTATTTTTATCCAGTTTTTACTGGCTTCTACTGAAATATGCTATGCGATGAAATGCACTTTATATAATGAATGTGCGTGTGTGTGTGTGTGTGTGTGTGAGACAGGCTCGAGAGGAAGGCCACCTGGAGTAAGACGAAGGGCTGCTGTAGTTGTTACTGGAAAAACTGGATGAAATATAGTCACTGGAGAAGAAAAAGGTGCATGAGACCCTGAATAAGAACACCATGCCATCTGCCTCAGCTACAGCAGCTGACAGCACCTAAATAACTTAAATTTATCTCCTTTGCTAGCATCCAGAGCCTTCGGGGAATAGCAGGTCCTCAAGATACACTTACAGGTCGTCGTTGGTGGTGCCTGTAGTAGGTTTCGTCTTGACGTATTCCTTCAGCAGCACGATACCTCTGTGTGTGGCCAAAGTACAGCCATTAGACTGAAGCACAGCCCAGTGGACGGGTACTGAAGGTCAGAGGTCAACTCGGGTGCCCACTACTAAGCCCCCCAACTTACTTCTTGGATTGGGTGTCAGATGGGGTGGCTTCCTGGCTAGTGTTTTCTGAGGTCCTGTTTGGGACACAAAACAATATTTGGTAACACTTCACTTGAGGGTGCATAAGTAACTTAGTAACTCCTCAAATACTACTCAAGCTCAAGTCATGAACAAACATAGTAGCTGCATGAAACTCATTATAATTGTTTAATGATGAACGAACATGGGATCAGTATGTAACTAACACTTAGTTCATGTATTAATTAACCAGAAGCTAAGAATGTATGACTGCAGTATTTGTGCTCCCTCAAGTAAAGTGTTACGGCATATTCGTTACAATTAATATGAATAAAACTAAGATGTGTTCAATGAAAGACCAACGTACCACAATGATACAAAAACAAAACACTTCCCCATTATAATTTAAGCAATGAGACAAATATGAGGGCAGCACGGTGGCGCAGTGGGTAGCACTTCCGCCTCACACCTCTGGGACCAGGGTTCGAATCCAGCCCAGTTCCAT
>JAODKL010000002.1:20438839-20453866 GCA_026780765.1 Petrocephalus schoutedeni | reverse complement strand
AATCCAAATCAGAGCTTGAAGCACACTGAGTACTGATCTGGAATCACCTTCAATATAACTGTTAGCCCTGCCCCTAAGCTACACAAAATAACTTGGTTGAAATAAAAGTAATGGGGAAGACAACAGTTAATAAAAATTAATACCAGGTGAGTGGAAAACACTCAGCAGAAAGCTGAGTGAAGCTGAAAAATCACACGTTTTACATCTAACTAAAATACCACTGCATTTAGTGTATCATTTAATCCGGCCAGGCTCAAGGAAAGGGGCTCAGAAAAGAGTATAAACTTAGCTTCAGTTATGGGGGGGTTGCGTTACATACAAACATCAGTAATAATATTCAGTCAAACCACAAAAAAACACAAAAATATGCCTTTAATTCTGATAAGAGGACACACACAGGTATGCAAACAAAACACTGAGGATGAACAGGCACCTTGGTAGGAGTGAAGGCAGTGGTATGAAAACTGGGCCACACCCCCACACCAATCAGGCCCCGCCCCTACATTGGTCAGGCCCCTAGGCGCAGGTGTGAGTAGCTCGCAACAGTGCGGGCAATGGCCTCCTGCAGGCCCACCAGCGGCCTGTAGCCCATGTCCTGTTTGGCGCGAGTGCAGCTATAGTAATGGTGAGTCCCGGCCAATGCCACACGCATGGGGGTGAAGGTGGGCCTCAGCCGCATCACGGGCCTCAGCAGCACTGCAAACAGCCACAGCAGCAGCGCCAGGCCATACACCAGCCAATAGGGCAGGTGGTAGCGTGGTGCATCGTAGCCCAGCCCCACCAGGACCTGGGACATGAAGTCCCAGAACCGTACAGGCTCATCATTGGTGATGTGGTAGGCCTGAAATGGGGGAGGGGGGGGGGGGGGTCAAAGGGCAACTGTCAGCCAGTGGTGTTCACCAGGGATGCAGCCAGCATTGTGCAGCCAGAGGGTCCTTACTCTGCCGCAGAGAGGAGACTCGGAACGCAGGTGCTCAGCAGCCAGTATGAGCCCATGGACAACGTTCTCCACAAAAGTGAAGTCCACCAGGTTGCTCCCATCCCTGCATACACACAGAGCAGGGCAGGAAACCATCAGTGCACTCCAGGTTAGACTCCACAACACTGTCCTTCAAAGAGAGAAAGTGACACTGACCCGATGATGAACTTCATCTTCCCCCGGCGTGCCGTATCCACCAGGATGGGGACCAGCTGGGGGTCCCGTGGGCCAAAGATGCCGTGGGGGCGAATGGCCACAGTGAAGAAGCCCTTCTCCTTGTTACAGGCTTCCAGGACCAGCTGAAAGACAGTGAAATCATACAAAATCACCCCAGCATTTGTCAGATTGTCCTGGAGAGGGTGTGGAATGAATGTGTTAACTGGAGAAATGGAACTGGTTTCCAATGCAATTTCCTGAACTGCCTGAAATGCCACAGGAAGAATGTGTGTGTGTGTGTTTAAGTATTCCAGTTGGGTCAACAAAACATATAAAAGAAATTAGCTGCCAACAATCACACAATTAATGCAAATACACAGTAGGGCAACCATATACATACATGTTCTTATAACTTATAGTGGAATATGGCATTTTGGCAAAACAAACATAGGAAAAACACAGAGGGAATCTAGCCATTACCTTTTCTTGCTGAATCTTGGTCTCTGTGTAGTAGTCAATCGGCTTTTTGGCATAAGGACGGTCTTCTTTCCCATCCTTGATGTCTGTCCCTTCAAACACCACACTGGCACTACTGGTTAGGACCAGTTTCTAAAGCAAAAAAAAAAACACACACACATTAAATCAGTGATCAAAACAATGTTTAATTTAGTTGTCTTTGGTTAAGTACTTACTACTTGAGTACTTCTGAGCGGTGTCATTTCTTGTCACAACATGTGATCTGCTAACTATAGGGATAAGGCTTGTTTCTCAATTTCAGATGAAGTGTCGCCCCCTACCTGCACACCTGCTTCCTGGCAGGCCTCCAGCACGGTGCGCGTACCGTCCACGTTAACTCTTTGGAAAAGGGCTCGGTCATCGCTGCCCGGAAATGGGGAGGCACAGTGAAACACCAGGGACACTCCTTTCAAGGCTGACAGCAGGGCCTAGTGGGAGCAGACAACCAGATGCCTTCACACCAGCACCGAGGTGGAGAATGCTTCTACTGGCACAGAAACAGCACTGTGGAAAAGTGCTGTTCAAAGCTTGCCGACTAACAGCTGTTCGGGCAGATCGGCATCACCATTTACTGTAGATTCCCATGTGCAAAAACTCACCTGCTTATTACACAAATCCCCTAAATGAAATGTCACGCCAGGCAGCTCATAGGACTGCTGGATATCAAACACAGACACGCTGTACCCCCGGACCAGGAGCTGCTCCACAAGATGCCGTCCAAGAAACCCAGATCCACCAATGACTGTGCACCTCTTAGAACTCTAAAGGAGAAAACATGCCTTATCAGGTAAGCATGCAAAATCAATATCTGCTTATTATTAACATTACGTGCAAAGCTCATGTGCTGATCTAAAAAAAAAAAAAACTAAAAAAACAGGCAATGAACTTTGATACCCATGCACACATCCATCAATCTTCCATAAACACAAGTCCTACAGAATCGCAATAATCCAGGAGGAAGCACTGAGTACAAGCTATTTTGGACTGCACGAGGTATAATATGATTACACCGGGTCCAAGTGGTTCATTTAAACACTCCAGTACATTTAATCAACATACAATGACGCCCATCCTTTAATTTTTTTAACAATATTAAAACAATTCCATTAATAAAGCACAAGATTTAAAATTAAAGTTCAATGTCATGCTAACGAAAGACCCTACTAGTAGCCTGGGACTCGGCTATATTGTCTGAATATACATCATACAAATAACCCTAATCTAACCCTCTTACTATAACAAAACGTAGTTTATCACAGTTTTAATTAACCACACAAAGCACATGTTCTTTACGATGACAAGACAGGTAGATCTAATAAATAAACGCAAAGTACACTTACCGGCCGTATGCGTGTGGCCATTACTCGGACTACCGAAAGACCAATGGAGGAAAGCTGGTCTGCAGTCTAACGTACAAAATTAAGAAAACAATCAATTGCTAAATGCAATTCCTGTGAAGGTAAAGTGCACATAACTATTAAAAACTACGCGGCATTCGTAGCCATTAGTAACTTAGACCCAAAATGTACTCATTCCCAACCACGTTATAAAGGCTATGGACATTCTTTAGTTAAGCAAAAGTAACACTGCTATAAAAGTTTTAAACATAAAATATCACTACAATAACTCACCTGCCGGAGTACGCTGCACAAACCGATGAATGAACCATATACCTATAGTAGTGCCATCATCAGCTGATTGTTTTGGGGAGCTCTCGTCCAATAGCGTGCGAGTTAGACAGACAGACATCCAATCGTGTTGACCTCGCATTGACCACGCGGGCCAACCAAAATGACGTATTAGCAACTCCTCCGGCAAATGCCCGGAACCACACCCACGCGGAAGGAATCGACAAATCAGCAGCCGCCCTCTGTGTCACGTGCCCACTGCGCAGCTCTACCGTTACCGACGTTAACTCGGTCACAAACCGTGTAAAAGTTTATACATTATACAGGGCAGATGCCAGTATTCAATAACGCACTATATGAATAATAAACTTCGCCCATTGCCTGCTGCGATTCTTAAATGTTTAAGTTGCACCGTTACAGCGATGTGCAATGTTTCTCCATAACCAATCATCGTGCGTCATGATGCTGGTCACAGGCTAGTGACAGAGCGCCATATGTCGCGGAGGAGCGTGATTCCTGCCCAGGCGTAGAAGGAGCCTTTCGGATCGCCGTGACAGTCAGCGGAACTCTTGCGTGAACGCAGCTGGGCCCGCAAAAAGCACCCCTGTGTTCTCCGATCACTGCCTCGCTGCCGAACATGGTAAGCAATACGCCATTAAATCGATATGGTACCGCATCGCCGTTCCTCAGTCTGCTGCAATTACCTTGGCAGATGCCTGGTGCCGATTTTCCCAGTACTGCGCAAATTACAATGGATTGTTTTCATTGACAATGCACCACGCTTATCGTACAGTCCATTATGGATAAATATATTAGCAATCACCACACTATCTCATGTTTTTCAAGAAATATGCCGGCATTCCTTTCAGTATGTTGTCCTCGGAATATGGAACAAAATATTTAAATTTATGTATAATTATGTTAACAGCGTAAATAGGATTAGGTAGATCGAAATCATTGTAAAAACATACCGCAATTATTTCAGTTACACGTGGTTTAAATGACGATGACGCTGGGTATAGATTTGCATGTAACGTTTACTATTCGTTTTCGTTTTACACCTTTAATTAAAAAAAAAGAAAGAATTAGTGAAAGCCAAAGAAAAGGTGGTATCTCTTCACATCCTGATGTCCAGCATTAAAGCACCATGACGTATTCATAAGTGACACGAGGATCATTTTGCTTACGTCACCCGCAGGCTACCAGCGCGAAGAAGCCCTCGCTGGGAGCCATGGCTCCGCGGAAGAAGGCTGCTCTCAAGCCGGAGCTGACGGAGGAGATGAAGCAGGAGATCAGGGAGGCCTTCGAGCTGTTCGACACCGAGGGCTCGGGACATATCGATGTCAAGGAGCTGAAGGTTCATTCACCATGCTGTCTGTTCGATTGTTCGTGAATGTTGCATGCATCCGCCGCCGATACGTTTAAGCAATCCTGCCATATGTGTGTGACGGCGCGCAGTGTTTATCAAATAACCAAACAACAGAAGCTGAAAAGCACATATGTGAGGAATGAAGCTGTATGATCAGTCCGTGTAAAAATAAGATAGCCAGGATTAATTATGTCACAGTGAACTTCACTGTTGTGAAGATGGACAGGTTTTAGGAATCTGGTTCCCTCCTTTGCGTCAGGTCGCTATGAGAGCACTGGGATTTGAGCCGAAAAAAGAGGAGATCAAGAGGATGGTCAGCGAGGTCGATAAGGACGGCACCGGAAAGATTGACTTCAATGATTTCCTGACAGTCATGACACAGAAAATGGTGAGTGTGCCGCAGCTGAGGATGTCCAGATGCAGCGGAACATTTGTGCTTATTATACAAATAATCGTCAGTTCTGATCTTTACAAAGTAATGCGCACATCCTTTACAGATTTTCTTAAACATTTTCAAGATACAGCACGTATGGAAATCTTGGAACTCTTGTTAAATTCTGTAAAATGTTGCAAATTTATTGGTTTCATAATTTCTTATCAATGGACTTTTATCTTAAGCCCAGACAATTTATTTTTATTAAGTGTCATAATTTGACTGACTCATTCAGTTCTGTTCTTGCAATTTTGTTATTCAATTGTAGTCATCGGCTCCCAAAGGGATACTAAACACAAATGTTTAATGTTTTATTGCCAAGGTGTTACTAATTAAAAAGCACCAAATGAGACTGTTTCTCAATGGATTTTAAACTCAGACCAGCTTTTTTAGGACTATTATTTGGGCTTCAATTTATTACCACTTAAAAGGAAGGTTTCACTTAACACTACTGGTTGTTTCTGATGTGATGTAAGTTTTTGTAAATAAATGAATAAGGTAATGAGTTTTGTTATATGATAAATAACCAATAAATTGGCAATAGTTTTAATAAATTAGGTAAGCGTCCAAGACCTTTTGTGTATATTAACTTAAAGAATCTCAAGAAGAGGGACAATACTGAACATAACAATAGCACGGTCCGTCCTGAGACCCAGAACCTCAAGTCCTTAATGCTTTTGTCTGAAGAAGGGGGCAGAATCTCCTTCCCATTGTGCATCGTTGTGTCCCCACAGGCAGAGAAAGACTCCAAAGAGGAAATCCTGAAAGCCTTCCGTCTGTTTGACGACGACGAGACGGGGAAGATTTCTTTCCGTAACCTGAAGAGGGTGGCTAAGGAGCTTGGGGAGAACCTCACAGATGAGGAACTGCAGGTGAGAAGCACTTTCTGTGGTCCCTTACAAAGCTTCTACACAACAGTTCACATCAATCAATCAGTGTTAGGAATTATGGGTCAAAAAAAGAGGTCCCCTGGTGGAAGCCTCACAGGTATGACTGGCGTGTTGCTCGCTGATCTCACATGGCCTCACTGATGTGGGCCATTGGTCCTTTGCTCTACCATTGGGCTGCGTTAATGGACTTCTTTGTGTGATGGTGCCACTTCCCCAGGAGATGATTGATGAGGCTGACAGGGACGGCGATGGAGAGGTGAATCAGCAAGAGTTTCTGCGCATAATGAAGAAGACAAGCTTGTACTGAGGGCAGTCACACCCAGGAAGGGCCAGTACCCCCGGATGGGCGTGCTGGGCAGCTCGTTTCTGGGGTTTTCCTTCCAGTGCATTAACACAGTTTTGTGGGGTCCCACCTGCTGATCTCCTGGGGAGCCAGAGTTACCTCTACAACATCACCATTTGGAACAAGAACAAAGCAAGGGGACGGGGGCAATTCAGAGAACAGGCTGAGCTCTGACCCAGCAAAGCGTGTTTGTTGAGGTACCTCTCTGATTTTGGACCAAGTTGACTTATGGAATGTATTTGCCAGGCTGAACTGGTTTTATAAAAGTACAAGAGGCTATGTGAGCTTTTGCAGCAGTATACGTGTATCTTTCGATGTAGTAAATGTGTATTAAAAAGAGTAAGAGACAGGGCCAGAAAGTTCAGGTCTCGAAAGATACTTTCCAGACCTGAACGTTCCACCTCTGCTGAGAGGGTTCCACAAGACCGACAACCAATGTGCCAAAAGCTGTCGTGATTATTGAACAGCCCCCAAAGCATGGAATGTCTGTCTAATTTCTATGGGAGATGTGGCTCCCATTGGGCTGAGCTTTCAAAGCTATATCCACAGTGCCTGTATGTATCCACAGTGCTACACGAACAGGGCAGCTGGGATTTTGTATGTGCTCTCCAACTGGAGAACCTCATATGCCTAGATCATTTGCCAAGTAAAGTAGTATTGTAGTATCATTTGGTACCCAAAGCATCAGGCTCACCTTTTCATTCATTTCCATGAAGGATTATTGATTTAAAATACAACAAAGATAGAATCCTCATTTTGAGTCGTCATCTTCAACCAGTATTGCTGTGGATATATGCATGCGGGGGGGAGGGGGGGTGTCCCTGTTTGTATATGCTGCAATCTCACCTTTTGTACCACAGCCTCTGAATAAACAGAAAGAAATTAGGCCAGTTCTTCTGTTGCCTTGCTAGCGCCCCCCGGTGGCTTTTGGCTGTATCTGAACGTGATCCTGTAGCTGGCTTCTTTGTTACTCCTGCTGCATATTAGTCTTTGTATAGTTTTTGCTCCCTGTTGTGTATTGACAAATGTTTTGTACAGATGGACTGCATATTCTATTTAAATATCAAACAAATCATTAAAAGATTTAACGATTATTCTTCCCCGTGTGACTGAAATACCTTATCATCTCCTAGCAGGATTCCCGATTATTCCACCGGCAGCCTTTTATCTTTTCCGCTGACTTTGTTATAGGGACACAAATGTTTACCCAGCTCTTCAGTGTATGGCGCATCGCCTTCATTTCCCTGCCTTTGCAATAGCACATCGGTTTAGTTAATTAAAAAATGTGCCGAATTCTTTTCGAAAAACGCTGCCCTTTCTTCTCCCGCGTGTTGACCTACATCACCGCGGCTGGGGGAAATGGAGAATTATCCGCCCGATAACGTCGATAGGTGTAGTGTTTGTTATTGCTCCTCTGTGTGTTCATACAAGAGACGAAGCGGTACAGAAGGTTACTAGGCTTCTGGGTGGCATCATTTCCAAGGTTAGATTATTCAACTTGGAAAACCCTTAGGCAGACACAAAGAGTCCATGAAGCACCGTTTAGGACAGTTTACCCCAATCTGGTGCCCAGGTACCCCCAGACAGTCCACGTTTTTGCTCCGTCCCAGCTCCTGGTAGCAAAAACATGGACGGTCTGAGGGGTTCCCCAGCGCTGGGTTGGGAAAGGCTGGTTTAGTATATCACCAACAAAGGGATTCCACATCAGGTGACCAATCAACTTTGGGGCCCCTGAGAAGGAGCGTCACTTACTGCTTTGGGCCTGTGCCGGGCTCAGCCTGCGTGGGCGGGTGGCTCATTGGCCAGAGCGGACGCGAGTTCTCAGGGCACCTCGCAGCACCCTCTCCTGCAGTTCCCGGGAGCGATAGCCATACACCAGCGGGATCAGGGAGACTCCCAGGCTGTAGATGGCATAGGCAGCGATGTCCAGCGAGTCGCAGTGCAGGGTGCTGGGCAGCAGGTAGCTGTCCAGGAGGATGGGTACGGAGTAGAAGAGCATCTGCACCCCTTGCATAGCCAGAGTGACCCTGGCGCGGCGTGAGCGGAGAAGCCCCTTGGTGTCCCAGCAGAGCAGCAAGAAGCAGGCCAGCGTGGTCAGGTAGCAGAGAGGCAGCACCAGGGCGCCCATCGTCAGGGAGAAGGCCCGCAGCAAGGAGGCCTCGGAGAGGCAGGCCACCGTCAGGAGCATCCAGCAACGTGGCAGGACGAGGTCCACCGGCATGTCCCTCAGCGCCACGCAGAGGGTGACCGAGCCGACGAGGAGGGAGGCCGCCCACACCGCCAGCAACAGGACCCGCTGCCGGGCCGGGCTCAGCAGCAGCTCGTAACGGAGGGGCCACTTGATCGCCACGCAGCGGTCCACCGCCAGGGCGGCGCTGAGGAGCACGTCCACCATGCAGCAGGCCTGAGAGACCAAGGAGAAGATCAGGCAGTGGGCCACGCGGATGCCCAGCTGGGACATGAGCAGGGCGGCCTGGACCATCAGGAAGAGCAGCTGCAGGCTGTCGCAGCAGAGCAGGTGGGCGAGCAGCGTGAAGCGCAGCTTGCCCAAGAGGGCCGGCGGCCGGGCGATGGCCAGCAGCAAGGGGGCGCTTAGCACCAAGTTAACCCCGTAGCTCAGGCAGGTCAAGCTCAGCTTGATGTTATAGTAGAGGTCAGAGGTCTTCTGGACGGAGCCCTCTAGCTCCGTTTCATTACACGCCACCATCCCTCCTGCAACAGCCAAGGATGTGAGTGTCACGGCACAGCGGACGAAGCGCGGAATAAGGGCTCTCTCTGCAAAGCATATTTCAGATATCCTGAGGCCAATCACGTAATTCTCTTTTGCTTTATTATTCTGAACCAAAAAAATAGAGCACAAATAGCCAGGAAAGCCAGACACTGACAACTTGACAAATTCAAATGTCAGCAAAATCCCTGAACACTTTAGAAAGAAAATCAAAAGGCAATCAGGGTTTTGTTTTGGGTGGGGGGGATCAAATTAATCAATAGAGGAGATTAAGGGAGACGGCAAGTCACGCTTCATTTTACCTCCTATCAATGTAATCAATTTTTAATGTAACAAACTTTTTCAAAGTGCTCGGAATGGAGATACCTGAATTTTATTAGCTTATGCTAATAGATAAATCCTACATAAGAACTGTAATCCCACAACCAAAATAGGAAAAAAAAAGTACTCACCCAAAAACTGCAAGTGAATTGAAAGGCAGGGACTATAGAAAACGCGTGCTTTTAAATGCACCTGGGGAAATGGCACACAGGTGCAAGAGACCAGAAAATCTACCAGCCCTCTGCGCATCATGATGACATCCCGCACCCTGGCAACCGCCTCATCAGACGTCACAGAAAAGGTCTTGTAAAAAAAAATTGAAAAACATCCACACAGTACAGAAAGGTGGAAATTAAATGTTTAATTTCTGACACAGCAGCACTTGCTGCTAGAGTCAACATCTATTCAGCCAATTGTCACACACAAAATGAAACGAGGCTACGTGACCAGGAGTCCATTCATGTTTTTCATTCACCAACTGTTGCTTGGCAAGGCTCAGAGGGGATCCTGCCCCGCATGGCGGTAAACTACTGTGCTACGCTGATTTCTAAGGTCACACAGCTTGGAGGTACCTTTGTACTACACCCTTTGGAAAAGTACTGAACTGAAGCTGGCCTCAGTAAAGTAATATGCAACTTCTATTAAGGATGAAATTACAGGCCAGTAATAACTCACACTACAGTAGATGTACAAAACTTCTGTAAGATTTATTAAATTCTGGGGGAAAAAAACACACTGAAAACATCACAGACAATACAGACAAGCGTTACACAGGTAAAAGTTCTGCATCAGTAAATTCCATGATATCACATTTTCTCGAGCACCTGCCGTGTTGCAAGTCAGGAGCATCCCAGAGCAACGCAGCACCTAATGTGCCATGCAGCACCACCACCATGGACCACTTTCACACATGACAAACGGGGATAAAATCAATGACCGTTCCCTGTCGACTACGCAACTTTCCCGAGTACTCAAAGTGAAAGACATGGTCTCCAAGTGGGTTCAGGTGTTCTTAATGCCCCGTATTTCCAGACTGCATCTGGACAAAAATGTAACATGAAGGGTTTCACAGTCATCGACCATGGTCGGGTGAGAATGAGGTATTGCTGTACTTCAAGTAAGGTGCCATCCCGTAACACCTCACACAGGGAAAGACTTTCTGCCTGAAAAATGAGCCCGATCCCCTGTCCTGAGGCGCTTTCAGACTGCCCCAGGTGGGACGGTCGCAGCCATAAAGCCCTCAGTTGCTCCCGAGCCGCGTCTTGGCAGCGAAGTCTGCGCTGAGCTTGCGCATGACCTCCGCGTGGCCCTTCCCCGCCAGCTCCTGTCGCGCATTGCCATAGTTCTCCTTGACAAAGGCCGCGAAAGGGGTGGGGCCCCGAGGCTTGCCGGGCGTGAGAAGAACCAGCTGACCAGTGCAGAAAGCGCAGACGAATCGCTGCGTGTCCAGGGACTTCGAGTGGCGGCCAATCCTGTGCGGGGGGACAGGGTCACAAAAGGGCATTTGACAGTACCAGGCAAGTCTAGGCACCCATACTTAAAATCATTTGTTTTTCCACAGGATAATGTCCCTTAGCACACATTGAGGTTATGTAGTGAGTATTATCTTCTGAACAAGGAAAGAGATGGAGAGCTGTGACAGGTGACCTGCCCCCCACAAACCCCCCCCCCCCCACCTAAACCCTATAGAGCTGCTTTGGGATGAGTTGGGTCAAAGGGTAAGAACAAGGTAGCCAACTTGTGCCCAGAAGTTGCTGGAGAAGCATTCCAGGTGGCTACATCTGGAAGCTGGTTTAAAGAATGTCAAGCGTCTGTAATGCTGTCATAGAAGCAAAAGGGGGCTATTTTGAAGAGTCTAAAAATCTGAGGAAAAAAAATTGCGATACTGAACACTCGCCTTGGTTGCCGTATTTCATATGCATTACTTCATTGCCTCAAGGCCTTTTACTATGAATACGAAGGTGAATAACATATGTAAAACAGGCAAATGCATTAAAAGCTGGTGTCCAGACTTTTGACTGGAGCTCAAGAACTATGCTACCTGCTTTAATGCTTAAATGATTTCTAAACGACCCAACAAGGTCAAGGCCTCCAGAAACTCACAAATTCTTGCAGCGGCTGCACTGGTACTGATACTTGTAGTTGATGTCGTAGCTGTGGCAGCGCGTGACCACGGGCAGCTCGGGGTGCGCCAGCGTGGCCTTGCGAGCGTACATCTTCCAGAAGGATCCGTGGCCGTCGCGCACGCCGTTGATGAGCCAGGTGGCCGCGTGGCACATTTCATGCACCAGCGTGTCCCTCAGGCGGTCTGGAGGGGGCACGGAAGGCAGATGGGCACGTCACCTCGCGGGCCGGGAAGACGCCGGCCGATGGCGGCCGCGCGAACTCACCCGCGGAGTCGCACACTTTCTCCGAGAGCTCGATGCGGGCGTAGCGGTTCCCGCCGCGCTCCTGCCCCGTGACGCAGTAGCCCGCCGTCTTCCTCATCTTCTTATTCCAGGTGACTGACATGTTGGAGGGGAGCTGAGGAGGGACAGAGCAGACGCGCGCGCTGACCGCCACGTGTGCCGACTGCAGGAACGCGCGCGCACATGCGTGTATGTTCGTTCTGACCTTCCCCTCAAAGATGCTGCTGTTGTACAGCCGGTACAGCCTGCCGGTGAGCTCCTCCTTGTGCTGCTTGAAGCTGCGACAGTACTGGGAGCCAGGGGCGGACAGCGACTGCAGGAAGCAGCCGGGGGTCTTACAAGCTGCACCTCTGCTACAAACCCAGCATGTAATGATTAGTTCTCCAGCAGATGAGTATTGTTCTTGCTGTCACTGCAACATGTGAAGCCAGCCAGCTTTGAAGAGGCTTGGATCATTACCTGCTTGCCAGGAGTGATCTGGGCTCCGTCTGGCTCAGTGCGGGTCTCTCCACTGTCTGCACCGGTGTGCTCAGGCTCTGGGTCCCCTTCTCCACCCGGGCCTTTCCTGCTCTACCCTCACTCTGTTTTGGACCATGGCCCCGCGGAACTGACAGAGCAGGCTTCTGCACAGGCTCTAAAATGAAGCGCAAAGCACAGAGGGAAAAAAAATTGTATAAAATCAGAAAGCAACATGTAAATAACTATTCCGGTGAAGGAACGCTGTCTAGATGGTTTCTGGCTGAAATCGCTGGTGGGACCACGGTGAGGAGACCCTGAGCAGCACACTGTGAACTTCTGTGGATGACATCTCTAGCACTGAACTAAATTTAAATTGTAAAGATGTTAGGATAAATTACAGAAGTCTCAAGTCATGAGAAAACGTGGTTAGTTGCTGTGTGTTTATGTGTCTGTCTGCATTAAAGGCTAACATTACCTTGCTTGGCTTTGGGTGTCTGTGTTTTGCTGCTGCCACTAATACTGTGATTCTTCTTGAGTCTTTCCAGCAAGGACTGGAACTCCTCCCCAGAACTGGAATCTTCAAGCTGGACTGGCGTCCGGTATGCTGAGGGAGAGGGTGGTGCCAGGGACTCGGGGGTGGGCGATTTGGGCTCCAGTGATGTAGGGGCGAGCCGGATGTGGCGAGACTTCCAGGTGCTCTTGATTAGCACGCCTTCGTCCTCGTCGCTCACAAACACCGGGGACTGCAGCTGGGTGGCAGGGCATCCTACTGTGGGCGGGGCTTGCAGAACAGGGTTGGGGGCCTTTCGGTTTCCTGTGGTTAGGTGAACAATAACCTTGCTCTAAAGGTCTAGAGAACCCAGTGACATGGATCTCAGACAACTGCAGTTTTCCCTGCAACAGCTTGTGGTCGGTCCTGCAGGTCGTCCAGCTAAACATTGGAACTGTACAAAAACAGTTCTGAAAAGTGACTTGCTTTTCAGGGCTGCACAAATATCACATTGTGATGAATGAAATGTTGACGAGTAATACTGTGAAATTACCTGAAATAAACTGTAGCCAAACAGTATTTATCATCAACCATGTCTAATAACAGACAAAGCAGTGCCGGCAAATGCAATGCAATCATTACAAATGCTCACGAAATATCGCAGAGTCCTGAAATGATATTTCGTGCAGCCCTAGGCATCATTGATGTTTATTAAACAATTTGCATTTAATTATGTTTTCAGTACTCAGTGAACAAAGCTGAGAACAAGAACACAAGGACTAAACAGCAAACGTGACAGTCCACACACTAAGGTGCAAAGGCTCACCTTTGGACAGTGGTTTCTTCATTCTCTGGTCCGTCACAAAGTCCTCGTCGGAGGAGCTGTCCACTAAAAACTGCTTTAGACTTTCCAAAAACACAGGGTATTACAACCAAGCTCCGCAGGAAAATCGAAAAGCATCACATGCAATGCAAGACAGACGACCAATCAGACACACCTGTCATCACTGCCACACTTCGTCGCACGGGCTGGCTTGGTCTTTGGAGTTTTCACACGGCTCAGGACTGTAAGGAGGGCAAGAGTACTAGTGAACAAACAATTGCAATTTTTTGCATTTCAAACAAACCAATGTGCACTTTCACATAGGCAGGCTTTCAGACGTGGTATAAATTTATGACTTCAAATCATGGAAAGGAACCACAAAATAGCTCAGTATTATTCGGCTGCCTATTCTTCTCTTTTCCTAGCTGTAATTGCATTCTTTAGACAGCAGAGGGCACAGTAACGTGGCCTGCCCTCCTACCAGTTCAACCTGCAGTAACACTATGGAACGGCAAAATGGTTTGGCCTAAATGGAAAAGACCTATACGTTATTAACTTTTTCATTTTTAATAAAAGGAATCTTTTAGCTAATAGGCTACAATATTTTGCTCCAGCTTTTTTGTTCGTAATTATTGCTGCGTATTGAGACATTTCTCTTTTAACAAAAGGAATATTTTAAGTTGATAAACAATGGGGAAATGTTGCATTTTTGCTATTGAATTCCCCCCCCCCTCCCAAGAATATCGTGGGAAGACCAAATATCATAAATACAACCGATTTCTGAAAGGGGTGACTCATAACATCTTGGAAATATTTACTCTTGATTTGATGTAGTACAGAAATATCTCCCATTAAATATTTATACTAGCAAAAATGCTACAGCAGTGGTCAGCAGTAATGCCACCACTAAACCCACTGATTGGTTCAAACTGCAATGACACTCCACCCACTGTCCAAACATATTAATGCACTCACACTTTTCAAAGCTGTCATCAGTGTCAGAACTCACTACCAGTACAGGTGAACTATAAAGGGGAGAGAAAAAAAATAAAAATCAAAGATTAAAGTGATATTTCTGATGTTACAGAAACTGGATCAATCAATGCCTTTGGTAAACATCCATCCTTCTGGAAATAAAGTACAGGTGCTCCTCTCTTTATGTTGGTTCAATTTGATATTTTGACTTTACAATGATTTGATAGCAATACACATTCAGTAGTCAACTATGAATTTTGACCTGTTCCCAGGCTAGCAATATGCCACACAATACTTTCTACCGATGCCGGGGATGGTAACATCCACCCAGCCAGGCTTCCAGTCTCGGTAGTGATCTCGAGCATAAACATCTCATACAATACAATGCATCGGACGGCAATTTTTTTCTGTATTTAACCAAACAATTTACATTATACAATTTAGTGACTTTACTAACATTTTGTTAGAGCAATTATTTACTGATTCACTGACAATAGTTACTTAACTTA
>JAODKL010000002.1:20415247-20438739 GCA_026780765.1 Petrocephalus schoutedeni | reverse complement strand
ACTTAAGATATTTTCCACTTATGGAAAACATCCACCTGTAATCACAAGTCGAGGAACACCTGTATACGCTTAAGCATCCCTCACAGGATCCCCAGCATTGTGATCACTCTGCTATAAAAGCACACCTTCTCTCACAAGCTGCGTTTTTATCAGACGGACGTAGTGCATGCCGGGCGGCGGGTGTAGTCCTCGCAACAAGAACTGGAAGAGGAAGGCAGGAGAGGTGATGAGTTTCTCATTACCGATATCATCCTCATCAATACACTGGCTGTTCATGGCCCACTTACAGGCATCAAAATCATCATCACTGGAGTCCAGGGGGATCGCCTTCTGTCGAGACCGTCCCCTCACAGAGCTGTTCTCTTTTCCAGAGCTGCCGCTGTCTGAATCTATAGCTTTAGAAAGACCCCGACGTCCACTTTTCCCAATGCTCTTCGTCAACTGAAGGTAAAAATGGGCATTGATTAGAACGGCTTTTAATTAAAGTCCTCACTGGAAGATGCATACTCAGAAATATGCAATCACAAGTGTTATAGCTACTCACTGTTTGCGAGTGAGTAAGTCAGCCTACAGCTCTACAGCGGAGTACAATCAATCACCTTCTCCTCGGCTAGGTCCAGGCCCCCATTCCCAGTCCAGCCTAACTTCTCCGCCACCTTCTGGAAGAGCCTGTCCGTGTCAGAGTCCATCACTCCTCTTTAAACCTGCATGTTTGAAAATAAAAAACAAATACATACTTAGCTCGTACATTTGTGTACTATAAGTATGTGTATATATACACGCGTGTGTATATATATGATATTTAGGGTGCGTTCTGCTTAACCCACACTGAACGAATTAAGAGCAGCGAACGGTAACAAGTTCGGACGACAGCCACAAGTTCTTTAATGCTCAAGTCGCCCTGCGGTTCGCTCACGCCGAGCTGCAACTTAAACTTTTAATATGCTGCGTTTTTTTCCCACTTGTCTACTTTCCCAACAACCTGTATACCGGAATTCTAACTACAGCGATATCTTTCACACGCAAAATGAAATGTTTCTTCCCCCACAGACGGCTTGTACCTCTTCAGCACAGCTACCTTCGCTTCTTCATTTCAAAAGTGGCGCGTCGGAAGCTCGCGGATACGTAAACGCGCGTCAGTGACGTAGGGCTCCCCCTGCAGGCCTGGAGTGAAATTGCAGATGCCATTCTGCGTTACTCTCATTTGAAAACGTTTCACAACCATAATGATATGTAATCAGGTATAAACAGCTTTCCAAGTATACCACAAAACTGGAATAACCGACTAATATTGGTTTTCTTTCTTTCATGTAATTACGAAAAAAAACGTACGGGTCCGTTTTGCTTTGAAATTGTATTAATATAATATAAAATATACGGTAATACATGCGTTGATTTATGTCCTATATTTTGTATTCTGCATGTATGAGCATGCTTGCGTTCGCAAGTGATAGAAGTTCGTATTGCTGAACACTGAGGTTAGCGGGATAGATAGGACGATGCCGAATAATTCAGTTAATCAGTTTACTTCTGAAACGCACTTTTTCTGCGCCATATTCACCTGGGATATTTGTCAGGTGTTGGGTCCCCGGTGTTCAGTAAAATGTAGGTTACTCATACATTAAAATACTGCACGTTATACATAGTAAACATTTCATTATATATTATAAACATAGCTGTAAATCTGTAAATCATTATCTATAAACGATTGTGGGAAGTTCCGGAGTGGATTTTGAAGATGTCCTTTTTACTTCTTTTAAAGACAAAAGGCATTACTTCTTGAAGAATGACAGGATTCTTATGAAAATTTAAGCTGCTACAGGCATGCCAGTTTCAGTTTGAGACTGCACAAATTAAGGTATGGATTGGAAGTTATTTTGGCCACTCCCTGAATTTAAATTATAATTTTACCAGACCTTTGGAGTCAGATTCCAGACCACTGTTTTGGTCATGATTGACATCCTGTATTTTGATTGTACATCAAGTAAACAACTTCACTAATTCCATTAGATCAGGCCAACATGTCACGAATATGACAAACTGCATATGGAAGGGAAGCATCTCTTTTTTTTTTATTAAACTACTGCTGCTGCTTAGGGGTAAAATACCAAAATATATAGTGCTGATTATGCAAGGTCGGGTGGAACGATCCACTGACATTCCATTTCGAAGGGAACATTTTTGTATGATCACGCCATTTCTTAAAACCAGGTAATGACTATTGTGCCAAATATGTCACAAACACTTACACAGAGCCTTTGAGAATGTAAAGGCATCATTGAAACAAAGGAGGCTGACACTTCAGACTGACAAATTTATTTATAGCTTAATTGAGAACGCAACCTGGACGAAGCTGTTTATGACACCCAACACCAACCAGGAGCAGAGGAGATACATGTTCAGGCAAGAACATTCAGGCTTTGCAGAGCAATATGGTGACAGTCTTGATGAAATTTAAAGGGATATCAACACACTGATAAGACTGCTGTCAAAGAACACTGGGATAAGCAGACTTAAAGGATATTGCTATAGAAACAAACACTGGGTAGTTTGTTTCAAGAGACAAAAGATGTCAATGCACAACAGAAGTAAGCAATTGGCTACCTGTGGCAAAGCTAGACAAAATTCATTACAAATTTTTCAACAGAATACCTTCCGTATGATACCTAGGCTGGATCTAAATTCAATCATACTTTTAGGACCCTCGAGGGAAAGGACCAAGCTTAAAGCCAACATATGGCAATTAATCCAAATACTGACCTTCAAAGGTTTCTACTCCAAAATGATATTTACTGCAAAGCAACACTGAACACATACTACAGTCATCACATCATTAAACTGTAAGACCTGGGTTCAGGTATATTCTGTGAAACTTAATTTGACAGCTTTATTCGAAACCTTGAGTGTTGGAAGGTACGAGTACAGCACATTCAAGTATAAATAAAAGATAAAAAGGAGGGAGGCATAGTACAAAACCAAGATAAAATACTTACCTGGGCCACTAACAGTAAGAGTAGTAATTCCTTTACATGAGTTGTTGACAGTTAACCTATGCAAGGCCCTTTTAAGGAACAACGGTCAAGCTTCTGTTCTTTCCAGTTTGTTTTCCATTGCTTGGTCTTCAAGACATTGTATAAAGAGGAAAAAGATACGACAAACCTAAAAGTTGGCTTCTGGTATGGGGATAAGGGTGTAAAAAGATGTTTTGAGACTAGGACCACAGAAAAAAGCAGGATTAGACTAAAGCAATTTTCATATCCAAGTTAAAGCTGAATTTACTGTCATACACATGTTAACTTTTCTCCATAACCCATTCCTGTTACTCTGGCGAGAACTCAGAATTTGCTGGAAGGGATCTTAAACTGCATTTGTTTTGGTCAAGTGGAGTTTGTATGAAGAATGGTGGTAGGAAACGCCACGATGAGCTGCAGTATGTGATTGGTGATTTCGGAGAGAGAAAGCATGTGAGTTTGTGTGGGCCTGTGTGTGTGAGCTTGTGTGTAGGTACCAGTTCCAGGCAAACAGTTCAACCAAGACACCCCCTTCTCCACATTTCTTGGATTTGTGATAGATGCACAATGTTTTTTGACTGATCTGAGGGAGTTAACCTGGCAGGCTCCACAAGAGTCCACATGCCTAGGAAGAGGGAGGTGATAGTGGTGGGGGAGGGGGGATAGCTGGGATCGGAGCTGGACTGGGGGTGCGGAGCTCAGGCGCTTTCACTGCTTTCTAGGGGCTGGAGATTGACAAGGTGCTCCGGCTTGGCCCCTGCAGAGTAATGCTCCCACATCTGCACGTAGAGTTTCTCCAGGTCCATGGTGTACTGCTTGGTATTGAACAGCGGGCTGCATATGCGCTGCTTCCAGACCCGAGCGCGAACCATCTTCAGGCTGGTATGAGAAAGCAGATGATTAATTGCTATGCCCAATATGTGCCGGATCCGTGAGCTGTAAAAGTGACAGAGATACTTACTACTCCATGTCGGTTCCCAGCTTGACCGCCACATCTTCATAATCCTGGCGACTCTTTGCGATGAGCTCAGGGCAGCCGAGGCAGGTGAGCTGGGAGGCGGCCACTCGAGAGGCCAAGGTCTCACCTGGGGGAGGGACGGAAATGGTGTGACGACTAATGAGGTTCCCCGGCAATCTATTACAACTCAAACTCATTTTGCAGGAATGCTGTTCAGATAGAGTCCATGTCTGTCACACTTCTTCATAACCATCAACAGCAACCATTACGCAAAGAAATGAGGCATAGTGCAGAGGTCAGATTTTACTATCTGCGATAAACTTCAGAAGTTGAGCAAATGTTCTTTTCCTTACATAAGCTCGGATGCAGAGACGGACCGCTGAGCCCACGGGTCTCACCTGGCATGGTGACCATGGGTGTGCCAGCCCAGAGCACGTCCATGCCAGTGGTGTGTCCGTTGCAGAGCGGCGTGTCCAGGCACACGTCGGCTAGCTGGCCACGGCGCACGTGCTCCTCCTTGGGGGCCACGGGTGAGAAGATGATGCGCGAGATGGGGAGGCCCATGCTCTGGGCACACTGCTGGATGTTGGGCTCGCCCACGGCCGGGAAGCGCAGCAGCCACAGCACACTGTTGGGCACCCGCTTCAGGATCTGTGGGATAGGTGGGGAAGGTCAGTGACGCTAGACACTGCAGAGACCTATCATAGACAGCTCACTGAGCATCTGCTAGAGCAGGCATGGCACTGCTGGTGCTGGTGTGCCAGTATCCAGAAGGTTTTCTGTCCTACCAGGTTGCTCATGAACCACACCTGATCTCAGGCAGACAGTAACTCATCAGGTAGGATAGAAACCCAGCTGGTTACCAGCATTCCAGGGTTGCCTACCCCGTGCTAGAGCGATTAAGACTGAGGGATTTCACAAAATGTGCTAAAAATCTCTCAAGCCCAGGATGTGCCAAATTATCAGATGGTGATAATACAACATTCCCAGGGTATATTTTAGTTCTGACATTTTGTTAAATACTATAAATATAAAACGGACATGCACACACACACTTACGTACCACACATATATATGCTTGTGAATTCCTAGAACTAGTTCCTAAAACAAGTGTAAAGATAAGCACTTTACCAGGGCAGTTACATTTCTAAAAGCAATGAGGTGGGCATAAGAGGGACATTTCACTAATCAGGAAAACTCACACTGTCCAGCTTATACCTACAGAGACAGACACACTTGCAGGTACAAACTGATGTGCACTCCTATTGCATTTTGAAGAAAAGCTTTTTACTTCTAACGAAATGTAACATCTGGATTCAATGAGCAGGTCGGGTGACTTCTGCACTTACGTTGACCCACATCTGCAGAGTGGGAGGGTCAATCTTGTACAGTTGGTTGAAGTTGCAGTACACAATGGAGTCTTCCGGAAGTCCATACTGGGAGCGCGTTGTGACCACGATCGTGCGCGGCACCTCCTCTCCAGTGGCAGCCTTATTGTTGATCTACAAGTGCAAGACAAACATGAAAAGGGAGGCGGCACCGTCTTCCGACAGCCATGCCAACATCTCTTCATGTTCCAGGTTCGAGCCCCATGACTGCCATGCAGTGCCACTTACCTGAGTGGTAGCCAGCCCATTGCTGACAGTGAAGCTGTTGATGGTGACCTGGATTTGGCCCTGGTTGATCATGTTGATGATGGCCTCAGCAGCCGTGTTCATGGGGATGACGGGCATGGAGAGGGCGCCATTGCCATCAGTGGTCTCTTGGCTGTCACACTTCATCTGAAGAGAGATGTCAGGCTTAACACGAAGCCATGGCAAAGATGATAACACGGCTCCAATGTTCTTGAACGAGGAATCTCTCCTGTAGTCCCAATTTACCTTCACAGCCTTCACATCTGGTAGGCTGTCCAAAAAGGCCTTCAAGTCAATGCCGTTCAGCACGATGCGATTGTCGAAGATGTGTCCATTTGACTTGAAGTCAATCACTGCCTTTTTCTGAAGCATACAAAAAAAAAAAAAAAACCACCAGTTCCATTAGCTAACAGTGATAATACTTCAGACTGACCACCTTGTTAAGCGTTTACAATCACACGGCAATATTTTCCAAAAAATGCACAGGCCTACCTTGAGGTGTGGGAACATGTTGGCATGATCTCCAATAAAGAAGGTGTGGGGCATGTAGGCTAGTTTCTCAGAGTACTGCTCCGTCAGCTCAACGGGAGATGTCTCCTTGTCAGAAACGATGTAATCCATGAAGGGGGCCCCGCTCGTCCCAGGGTAGCCTAGCCACATGGCCTAAGTAGGAAGGGAACTCATTTTAGGTTTGGTATAATTAGCATTAAAAGCATGTCAGTCATGGATTTTCCAATGTGGCTCAATCATGATGCTGAAAAATGTAATGAAATGTAAGAGGAATCAGTCCCCTTCATCATCCAGAGTCTTACCTGAATAGGTGCTGGCCGCAGGGCAAACAGTTCATTGCGTGCTCCCTTGGTGTAGCCATTCATGTTGATCAGGATGTGCACACCGTCCTGGTGGATCCTATCTGCAGCCTTCCCATTGCAGGGAATCTGAAGAAGGGTGAAAGGGTAAAGGGGGAGGAGCAAAAGAAGAGCGAAGCTCAGAGAATGCAAGGAGGAGCGATCTTTAAAGAAAAACAAAAAACACACACACCACCAAAAATGGTTGGCTGGGAGTACACAGTCCACTCTCTGCTGCACTTACTTGGGACAAGTCTACAAAATGGTGGGCTTCTGCCATCACCTTCACACGGAAATTGGTGCTGTCATCAGGGCTAAGGGCGTAACAGAAAACCTAAACCAAAGAACAGCAGATCATCATGAGAATCCAGGGCATTGTGGGGACACTGGCATGAATATAAAATGCTCCATATGTTTAAAAGGCATTGGACTATCCCAGGGCATTCAGTATGATCACGCAGCCCTCACCTCAAACTTCTCAGAGTTGTGCATGCCGGGGATAGACTGCATGAGGTGTGAGGTCGGGTGGTTCCCAAAATCAGAGCTGACGTATCCCACGCGCAGACGACCCCCACTGGTCTTTAGGTCCTTGGGGTGCTCATAAGGAGGCTTGTGCAAGGCATTGATCTGTAGATTGGAACACCAAACGTCACATTTTGAAAAAGGTGAAGTATTATACACACAAAATTCTGCAAGGTCCTCTCTGTGGTGTAAATAGCCTCTGGCTATTGCAGAATACTGATCAACACAGGTACCTTATCCAGGCAGAGGTTGCCGTGCCTCTCGGCAATGGCTTTGCGGAAGCTGTGGGACAGGGGGTAGAGCATGCTGTGGTGGGGGTGCACTGAGGGCAGCCTGTTCTTCTCCAGCTGGTCAGCCACGATGCTCACCAGCTTCTTCATGCGCTCATCATAATCAGTCCAGTCGCAAACAATCTGAAGGAAGTGTGTGATAACCTGGGTCAACTTGAGTGAACCGGAGGTCTGATGCTAAATCTCCAGCAACCTCTGAGAGAATCGTAACCGCTACCGAGAGCTAATGTTCTGGAAATTCAGAAACACAGGAGAAATCTGGAGGCTCTATTCACCTGCAGGCAGTGTGCCAGATTGCAATAAGCATCAGGAAAGTCAGGCTTCAGTTTCAGGGCAGTGCGGTAAGATGCAATAGCTTCAGGAATATTTCCAGAATCCTGCAAAAACACAAACACAGACGAGTGAGCTATAATTATCAGATCAGCCACTGAGGGAATGAATATGCCTCAAAGAATGTCATACCTTGTGAATGGAGGCTAGGTTGCTATGGGCGTCAGCAAAGGCTGGGTTGATCTGAATAGCACGGGTGTAGCACTGGAGCGCCCCCTGTACATCCTGCATCTCCTTCAGTGTGTTACCCATGTTGGAGTAGGCGTCAGCAAAGGTAGGGCTGATCCTGTACCAGGAGAAAGGCCCGCTCACCAAACCGAATGCAGTAACATTTCACATTCCTCTGAAGTCTAGCAGTACGGTAGCGGCAGCGAAGACGGCAAGAGAAAAAGTGGGGGCAGGAGGCGCTCTGGGAGAAGACAGCCAAGCGTACCTGATGGCCTCCTTATAGTGCATGAGGGCCTCCTGGAGCTTTCCCTGCTGCTGCAGCACGCTGGCCAGGTTGGAGTGGGCCGCGGCAAACTCAGGGAAAACCTATACATGGGCATTAGGTCAGAACAAGAGACAAGAACACGGCCAGCCACTCAACCTCTACCTTCTTATGCTGCATTCAGGACATAACTTCTCACCTCAAGAGCTTTCCTGTAGAGCTGAATGGCTTCCTCGATATTGCCCTGCTCTCGCTTAATGTTGGCCAGATTGTTGAGGGAGTCTGCGTGTGTGGGGCACAGGCGCAGAGCTGTGTTATAGCACTCCTCCGCCTCCGAAACCTGGAAGAACCCGAAGATGTCAGTGGCCCCCTTCACCTGGGGGAAATTGAGACCATGAAAAACATCCACAGCATTTTACCATCATTTAAAAGGTTCTGGAACTCAAAGCATCACCCTGCTTCTTAAGATTGACTGTGATAAATGAACAGCAATCACAATGGGCTTCACACCGCTTCTGTCAACGTCTGTGAAACTGATCACTATAAGAGGACTGTACAAATTACTGAGCTGTGTATAGTTCAAATATACAGTCCAATACTGAGCTTTTTGTAATTTCGCTGCTGTATCTCTTTGGCTTGATTCTGGCATAAGCTTTGCTTGAGTAGTAAACTTTGATGAGTCTATATTTGCAACAGAGAAAATGACCCCCTCAGCCTCAGGTAACTAGAAGCAAACGGGTGAACTGAGAGGCAAAGCAGGCCAACCAAAGCAAAGCATTTTTAAAATAATTACCATAGTTTTAATTTTCTAAACATGCACAAAAACCCCAGAATGAACACTAAGACAACTACTTGATTAAAATAAGCAAATTAAATAGTATCTGTACAGGAATGATTCTGTCCCAAGCTTTTCAATCCAGCAGTTGATCACTGTAAGAGTTTTCCACTGTATAAAAACTTTTATAGCCAGGAAGTGTTAACGCTAAAAATATCACAATTTTCACCAGTTTTTAGAATAAGCCAATACAGATCAAAGGCAAAAAACAGTAGGACATGGCATAATTGGCAGTGAAGACAGACTAAAGTCACTTACATTGCCCTTCTCTTTGAGGGCATTGGCCAGGTTGCAATAGGCATCAGGGAAATGCGGCTGTAGCTCAATGGCACGTCGATAGGTATCGATGGCCAGGTCAATCAGGCCCTGCTCATAGTACACACAGGCCAGATTGCCATGAACCACAGCATGGTTGGGGCTCAGGCTCAGAGCACGGAGGTATCCTGCAACAGCCCTGTTGGTGGAGGGGTGGGAGACACCACAAGTCAGTTCATATCCCTTATATATCCCATGAACAAGTAGGGAAAGTAAGACGCAGAAAGGAGTAAACTATGGGATTCATGCAAAGCAGATGGCTAGAGGGAAAAAAAGCCTGGAATAAAGCTAAACATTCACTTTTAGCTTAAAATCAGTACCAATTAAAAATACCAACCTGTCAAAAATCCTTGCTTCTTTCAGGACATTCCCCAAATTGATATAGGCATCCAGAAAATTTGGATCCAAAGTCACAGCCTGAGATGAACAACATTAAGCAATTAAAGGTGAATCACTCCATGACAAGACAGCAAGCACAGGTAAAGGCAGGAACAAGCAATCTCAAAGCCACAATCACATGCACTCACCTTCTCAAAGTGATGAATGGCCAGCCAAATCTCTCCCTGGGCATTGAACACACAGCCCAGGTTGCTCCAAGCCACTGCAAAGTTTGGCTGAGTCTCTATTGCCTTCAGGTAACAGGCCTTGAAGGGGGGGGTTAATAACCAAAACCAGAGAAGAAGAGGCAGAGAAGTGCAGGAAGGGGAAGGGGTTATAAAAGGGGGAAAAAAATAAAAAGATTGAATAAAAAAGGAAGAAAACAAAAAGTAGACAAAAAACACCGTTAGTTTTCACTCTCCACAAAAGCAAAAAGTGAGCCTGCAGCATGGGCTCGCGTGCGCAAAATCTGCCGCGCTAAGCTGCCTGCTTTTTCCTACGCTGCGCGGATCCGACCGACACCTACATGCACACCGGCATTCTTCAGTTATGGCCTTCTAGAGATAATGCTCACAGGCACTTCACTTAAACCCAGCTGGGGTGGGAGCTCCACCCCTATGTGCCACGCCAAATTCACGCCCAGTGTAAGAACAGTCTAATGCCAGGCTTAGAGATGGTACACGCTGCCCAGCAAAAGGGCTGAGGTGCCAGGGGGGTCCCTCGAAACCTTAAATGCCAGGTGCCACATGCAGATAAGGGTCCCTGTAATGCAAGCGCAAAAAGGTACGCGTGCGCCCACGGCTTCCACCACGCCGCCACTCGCCGGCGCCGGCCGCACTAACAGCCGCGTTCGCTGTCCCGCTCGCTCGCTCGCGCGCGCCAACTCCAGCCTTACGCGTCAAGCTGCAGACCGGAAGCCCAGAATTCCCTGGTGCCAGGCTGCCACACTCTAGAACCCCCTCGTGTTTTAGAGGAACAGGAAGACAAGCTTCCAGCACAGAATGCTCACGTGGGACAGAGGGCCGTCTGCTATGAAGGGGAAAATACTCTAAGGGGCAGCAGAGAGTCAAAGCCAAAACACACCCCGTGTGAGTGGGGGGCGAGGGGGCCGCTGGGTGACATGCTGGTGGGGTGGGCAGGGAGGTTTGCAGCTGACAGGCTGGGGGGGGTGGGGAGGGGGAGCTCGCTTGCGTGCGCTTGGGTGGCCTGAGGGTGTCGCTGCGCAGCCCTTGCGCTACTGCAGACTCACAGCGCATCAGCTGCCCAGCAGATCGCTGCAACTCCAAATAAATGGAAAAAAAAAAACAACAAAAATAAAAATAAAAATAGGAAAAAAATAAGTAAAAAAATTTAAAGTTAGAGGGTTCTTACTTTTTTTTTTGCATACTGCTTCCAATCCATTTTTTAATTTAAAGATGGCAGTTACTAGGAAGTAAAATGAGAGCTACAGCTCATTACTGTTTTTTTTTTTCGTTTCTTTTGTTCTTCAATGGAAGCCACAAGACAGAAGAACTCAGGCATGGAGTGAAGTGTGTTTTTCTTTTGTTGGCAGTTACAAACCCGTTACCATATTTTTGGACTTTGTCAGGGGGGTGGCCGCAGCTGGAAGAGGAGGAGAGGACTGATGCTGCCCTAGTGTCCCTGTCCGCCAGGCACCTACGCAGGAATAGTGTCACCCACCTGAAACCTTCTAAATAACAATATCAGTCGTGAAAAAACCAAGAGAGACAAAATAAGAAACAAGATCGTTAGTAAAAGTTTTTCAAACAGTACATATTTTTCATATGGAAATAACGATCTTATTCACAAAATAAAAAAATAAAGACCTTATTTACGATCATGCAGTATGTTCAAGACGAATGCAGAGAAGGGACAAAGGAGAAGAAAGGCTTTAATTGTTCTCTTCACAGTAATAATGGATATATTCCCAATGGAAATTACAACAAATTTAAATTTAAAAAAAGGAGGGAGGCTGGCTGGCTTGATCTTTCTTAAATGAAATGATCACAATTATTGGGAATAATATAATCATTGCATACTGGGGCACAAAAAGGAAAGTTCAATTTTTAAAATTTTTTCTTGTCTCTTATTTTTCAGGTTTAATATCTTGCTCTCTTTATCCTGTCCTGCTTGCCTGAATCCTGGCCAATGGGTGAGGAGAAAAAAAATCTGGGATTTAATAGTATCTAGAAGCCTCCACAGTTCTGAAATAAAGAGGTCAACGCTGCTGCTGCTGCGCGTGTGCATTCTGTCTCTCACTATCCCAGCCGGCTGTCGCGTGCAGTGGAGTGCAGAAAGTGAGCTGTGTGCCTGGCGCAGCCCAAACCACCCCAGGGAGAGCAGGGATGGGAGGGGGGCAATGGGGCATTCGGGGAAAGCTCAGATTACCACTTCCTATCACATACAGGATCTTAAGGGCAGGGGAGTCTCATTTGCTCGGGGCGCTTCAGAGGTTTAGCAGGTGGACAGAAACACCCGGAAACCACTGTGCACTCGCCCTGATTGGCGGCGAGCAGGGCTGAGGGGGGTCAGGCAGACAGCTCCGTGCGCGCACACTCCACAGGCCCTGGGCAGGCGCGCGGGGGGGCGGAGCAATAGAGCGGGGCGGGGACAGGGAATGGGCAGCCCCCAAACGCTTCTCCCCACCTCACCCCCCCTATGGCACCAAATAAGATGGCTTGTAACCAGCAGTAGGTGGACACACTAAGCTCCACCCAATCCAAAGGGCAGCCTCAGAGTCTGTGCTACAGAGGGATGGGGGCATAGGGGTAAGAGGGGCAACTCAAAGAGCAACAGCACGAGGAGGAGTCTACACTGCTTGGACGGAGCTGTTGTTTTTCCCCCCCAATTTTCTTTTTTTTTGTATTATTTTCCAGGTGGAAAAAGGGCAGTTCTTTGGAATATTGTGAGAAACGTGGGTTAGAAGCCATCTTATTTTTTGCATAGCAAAGACCACTAACTCCATCAGTCCATTTATTCTTCAAAGACCGAGCCAGCATTATCCCACCAAAGACACACTGGACTCAAGCATTAAATGCTAATTTCGTTTTTGGAACTCCAGTTTTACCAAATTCTAGAGACCAGCCTTTCTTCATGTGTGGAAAGGCACTGAACCAGGATCAAGCCAAGGCAGAGGAAACACATATTGAATCAAGAGGACAGAGCAAGCTGGAAAGGAGACATGACTGTAATCTAACTACATTTAAAAAAGGGAATGATTCAAATCTCTAACAAAATAACTGGAGGGAGTCTACAGAAGAACTAAAAAATGAAGTAGACTTGAGTTATAAATATGATGAATAAAAGCAACAATGTGGTCTTTTAATGTAAATGGACTGTTAGCAATGTATGGAGGAAGGGTGGGCTTTGTATTCCTGAAAAAAGTGAAGCAACTGAAACTAGTAAGAAACTGAGGGTATTCTTAAGAGGGACATGACCTATGGTGTAGCGGAGGGGGAGGAAAATGAAGCAGAGTATGACTAAGAACACCACACGAAGTGACAGCAGAGAGACAGATAAGCAGAAGACTCATTCACTCCAACAAGAGGGCTTGGGCCAGAGTGAGAGTGGGAATCAACCAAAAGGTTTTTTAAAAATAAAATAAAATAAATAAATAAGACACACAAGAAGCCTTGCAGGAGTAAACCCACTAGGACGTACCTTAGCCTCTTCCAAGCGCCCAAGCGCCTTGAGCAAGTTCCCCAAGTCGCTCCGGACACAGTAGAGATCCTGCGATGCAGACCAGAGCCCCCACACAGGCAACAGTCAGAGCTGAGAAGGGGGCAGCTTTTCACCCTGACACAGGAAGCGACGGGGCGGCGAGCCACTCACAGGGTTGTACTGCAGAGCAGAAACGTAGGCTTGCACGGCCCCCTCCATGTCCCCAGCAGCCACCAGTGCGGCCGCCAGGTTGATGTATCCGTCGATGAAGTCGGGCTTCAGCCGCAGAGCGTGCCGGTAGTGCTCGATGGCCTCCTGCAGCTGTCCGCGCTCCTTGTAGACGTTGCCCAGGTTGGAATAGGCCTCCGCCAGCATGGGGTTCTGCTTGATGGCCAAGGTGCTAAAGTGAGCCGACCTGCAGGCCAAAAGAGACGAGGACCCCAAAGTCAGAGAGACTGACCAGTTACACAAGGAGCAGAGTGAAGCAGGAGCAAGACGGTTGCAGGTTCACATCTCAGCAGCAACGAGTCCAGTCAGTTAAAACAAAAACTCAAATAAATGAAAAATATGAAAGATAATTAAGATGCTGTTTGTACAACCAGACCCCAACATGCATCCGCAATGGATAATTAATCACGAGCACTCCCAGGAAAAAAAAAATTCAAAGAACCTATTACAGAAGCAACTGAACAAATCCAATGACTATAACAGTGACATCATCAAAAAGGCTGAGCCATTATAGGGAATGTTTCAATATGATTGGGTAAGGGCAGAACCAATGCAAATGTCACTGCACCTTAAATGAAAAAAGCTTCATATTTTTTTCATCAACTGTTATGCAAATAAGCCACACCCAAGGGCTTTATCAGTTGAGAGAAACATGAGGCTTGAAGAAGACCAAGCTATTCTACCCTTTGAGAGGTCAAAAGTAAACAATACTTTAATTTCTCAGCTAACAATTTATTTCCACGGCAGCTGAAATTCCAACATCTTTAAAAGCAGTTCTTAGTTTCAATTAGTAAAAGAAACTGTTTACTAATGAAACATCAATGTTATCACCAGAACAAACGCTACAAAGAATACGATTATAACAACGCGGTACCAGAGGTGGGTAAAAGGTCCAAAGAGTAAAAATCCAGACCTGGATTTTGTTTCAACCAGCCAGTTGGGTATTAAGAGTCTCAGAGTGCTCAACTAGTTGACAAACAAAATCTTGGTCTTGACTTAAAACAGGACAACAGTAACAAGACTCTAAATAAAAAAAAATCCAGAATCGCCCACAATTTACTGAAACCCACAAATTTACATGCTTACCTCTGCTAACCAGACAAGACAGACTCACAGAAAAGCCAGGAGGTGGGAGAAAATAGTTCAATTCATACAAAGTATTAGTTCCAAACACCCAGTGGGTGGAACAAGCAAACTGCTTAGGGAAAGCTGTAGAGGAAGGTGTGGTTTTAGAAAGGCAAAAAGAGACAAGAATGTTAGGGAGAGGTGCAGAAGAACAACAGGCAATACACACAAGGGCAGCACGTCGCCAATCAGAACGCTTTGCAGTAACGGTCTTGCGTCACACGAGTGTGCAGCTGGCTGGGTGACAGCCGGCCGACACCACCCGAGTGGGCCCAGTCAGGGCCCGCCTCACCTGTCAAGCCGGCGGCACTGGAAATGGATGGAGGAGAGCAGAAGCAAAACGCCAGTGTTGTCAGGCTCCTGCCTCCACAGCTGCATGCAGTGGCGCTCAGCAGCCTCAAAGTCACCCGACTGGTACTCCCTATGCGCCAGCTCGGCCAACCCTTGGAAGGAAAGCATACGTTTTGTCGGTTCTGGAGCACCAGCACAGCCCAAGGGGAAGGGGGGGGGGAAAAACAACATGTTAGAAAAAAATGGAAGGAAACAAAACATGAATGAAATAAGACAATGCACAGCAACAATGGAAAAAAGACGACAATGATAAACAATGAATGCTTCAGCAAGCAAAGACGAACAAATGATGTATGAGAAATTAATGAATGGTGATGTCAAACACATAGATACAGATTACAAACAAGGGATAACAAAAAAAAAAAAACTTTAGAATAGGACCTGTAGCAAATATTTCAGACACACAAATACAAGTGACTGCTACATTTATTAAAACTATGCATTTTCTTAAATCAGGCATAGAAAACCTAGTTCAATGACCAATAGTACTAAGTGGGACAAAGGTTCTAGACCAACGTGGACCACCCATCCATCCATTTCTATACCCACTTGTCCTATAAAGACCAAAAACGTGTTAGATTAAGAGACAAGACGGGCCCACTATTAGACCCTTAAACATAAAGCTGATCACTGATCATCCTTAAGCAAATATGCACATGTAAGATCGCCTAGTGAAATCGCATTACAGCATACGATAACAAATCTTAAAGACAAACAATTAACAACAAAATTAAACTATTAAAAACTGCGAACGGGCTTAAAGTCTTGCATATTTTCATTTCTGGTTTTCAGCTAGACTGTCGTCGTGGTTTTTATACAGGAAGGCCGCTCGCTTGATTATGATGCTGCCATTTTGCTGTAAATGATACGACATTAAATCAGCAGTGATTTTCTACCGAAAAGGGTCGCAAAAATATGTGCGTACCGCTCTTTCCGGGTTTCTAAATAAGCCGACGCCTAAGAAAGACGAATTACGTTATAGCGGGATGCATCTAGCCACACACTTCATTAATGGTAATTATTTTAATCGGAAGCGTCCGAACAGTAAAGGAAAGTGATGGCTAAAAATAGCAACATATGGAGCACCTTAATGCAGCATTAACGTTCAGCTCATAAAGACAGTATGAAAATACCAATACACGACGGCAATACACGAGTACTAACATTATCCGAAGTGAAAGTATTTGTGATAAATAAAAAAGGTCGACCAGTTAAGAAGCAGGTTAGCGGGAACAGCTACCTGTGCTGTCGGCCACGTTTCCCACGGAGCTCGCCATCTCTTTCGTCGGACTGCTCCGTCAAAGTGTCGTTCTTCTAGACGAATTGTCTTTCTGCTCCCAAGTCCCGCGAAAAGCACCGTTTAGAGGGGCGGCTGGCTGGTAAAAAAAAGCTGCTCTCCTGGGTGTACCAACGCACCGGCGACGCGTGTCCCTCAGCGGCTAAACGAGGAAGCCAGCGATCCTTTGTATCATCTGATGCTAGTAACCTAGCCTTAACCGACCGTCATTCGATACAATTCGTCGGATAAAATGTGGAAGATACCGGCTGAAATGCCGCCCAATGTCAAGCCTCGAAAATAATTAAAGATAAAGAGAGAATAACAATATACATATAGCCCTAAAAAAGGAAAGCAATATTTCCCTTCTTGGCGACGCGCCTAGCCCGCTCTGAAATGGCGGATCTGACTGGAACTTTTTTCCGTCTCAAAAGTAGACCCAATCCTATATTGCATTACATTGCCGACATCTATAGCAATTTAGCCCAGAAATGTATTTAAACCCTTAATTAGTGTGTGTATGTAAATAATGTATACAAATAAGTGGTCTTCTTCTTTTTTGTAGCTGAATATATCTTGTAGCGGAATAAACGACAGTGTGGGTGTACTTGGGAGAATCTTGCGTATCAGTTCGCGCGGCGCTGCAACGCCGTAGTGCCGCATTCCTGCCCGGTCGCCTCGGGTCGGTGTGCTCGTCCTGCGTGTAATTGGTAGAACCCGGAGAGCCGGAGAGAAGACTGATCCCAGATCAGCTGTTAGAGAGAGGCCAACGTAACCTGGGCCATTGCGGCTCGTCGACATCAATGGGCAATCAGCGATCAATGGGGTTTTAAAATAATGTGTCCACGGTATAAAGCTATGCAGACCAGCGGTATGCTTTTTAAAAATGCTATTACTGTTATTGGGTTTATTTTTTGGTATATAAACATCCCGAATCATTTGTACACCAGAAGCAAGAGAGAGAGCGAGAGAGAGAGCTACAGGACAACATAATTAATAAAATCACATGTATTCTTAAAAATGCCATTCACCTCCTCACCATTTTGTGAAGAACAGAACGATATTACAAAGGTGCAAGTTTTCTTGTGGTCTGAAATCCTAAAATGCAATTGATAAACACAATATACTGCCCGGCTGGGTTCTGCTATTCTTTTAAAATATAGAGCGTTAACCATTTTGCTGCCAGTTACTTTACTCTGTGTCTACTACATTACTCTTGCAAAGTAATAGATCTTCAGTCTTTCCATGAAAATTGTGTTGAACAAGGGCTCACTCGACATAAATAGTTAATGGTGGAAATGAGTAATACTGTGGAATTTATGAATATTTTAATAGCTTTATTGTGTGATCTTGTAATACAACCAAATAAAATTATTCTTATGAATGATTCCAAATTTCGAAAACTAAGAAAAAAAAAATTATAATAAAAATAAAAACGAATGAAAAAAAACTCAAAGACCGTTTAATTCCACTGTATTCTCAGGTACATCTTATCCTGCTTAAAACTGCAGGGGGCAGTCACAAGCTGCCTTGCAATTTCCCATAAGCATGTCATTCTTATAATGGTTAAGTTGTCCAGAAAGAAACTCCGCTGTTCTCATCCTTTAATTCATATATACAGTATAAATTCATATATAAATAAAAAAATAACTCAATGATATATTGATAAGTCAAAAATTGTATTCTAGTTTTCAAGAATTTAGGCAGGACCCCCCCCCCCCCCTAGAAATTTTGGGGTCCATGAAAGCATATCATATTGGGCTCCCAGTCCAGACCTTACAAATATGTTTTAACTTTTTTAGGGGCCCTGTTACGGAGGGGCTCTTACCATTCCAATCTTGCACCTTATGTATATATTGAGAACCATTTTATTACTTTATTTATCATTATTATTACTATTACTTTTATTCTTATTTTATTTTTCTATTTCTTTAATGTCTGGTTCCGTGTCTGTGTAACACTGCTCTACGTGCCTCAAATTGCCCCTCGGGGACAAATAAAGTTTTTTGATTGATTGATTGATTCCCCTGACTTTAGGAGAGGCCTTGAAATGGCTAAGCTGGCACACTTTAACAGACAAAATATCATAGATTTACACCACCATAAAAACCATTAAAACATCATTTTCTATGACTGCCCACTTTTTTTCCCTCAAATTTAATTTTATTATTTTCATTTTTATTCTCTTTTTTCAGCTAATTCATAGTCTTTCATAAGAGTAATGCACATGGGAATAAAGATAAACATGCATGCAAACATTAAACCAATTAAATGATTAGCTGATGAAAGAGTGTTTCAGATACGGCCACTCCAGAAATTTATCTAAGAACTTACAGCATCTACATATTACTTTCACTATCTGTCGGCTTTCTGAGAAATGACTCAATGGTCACATTCTTCTTACGTGCTCCTGGAGATGGGTCTTGTGTTCTGAGAGTGAAGGAATGCCCCATACTCCAGTGCGGTTAACATGCGAATAGGACTATAGAGCTACACAAACAAACACTTTCCTCCTGTAAATATTTTGCTTACCACCCCATACACCCAAAGTTGAATATTAAGTCGCACGAACTGGCTTACCACCACTGCTGAATGAAGCTTTTCCACGTATATGGTGTGTCTGGCTGTTCAGGTACTTTCCACATGTTAAATAGCTTACTGGCCCCACTAGGAAAACCGTCATGACAAGATGACAACATTTGTTAGACATGTAGACATACATGCTCCTCAGGCTTACTAGAATAAAGTAAAAATATTGTTCCAGTTGTATAATATTAATTTAACATTTATCACTTCTTTGGGCACAAAGTCTTTTAATTAATTTTAAAATTGTAGTTTAGTAATTAAAATATACTAAATTTAAAAAGAGAGAGAGATTCACTTCCCAGCCTGTAGCCTTTGTAATTGATTTTGTGTTCTTTATCCTGGTAGCAGCAAATTAAAGGTTTGTAAAGTAAACAGGCCGAATTCAACTCTTTTCAGGCCCACTGACTGATTGATACAGACCATCAGTGTCAATGGAGGCTTTGACTACCCTCCCCTGTGATGTGAATCTCATTAATTTCCTGTTTTATTCCTAGGATGGCAGAAGTGGGGCCTGGGATTCACCCGCTTGTTTCTCAGCACCCATCTGTGGGAAGTGGAGCTGACATCATCGGACACACGGCTGCCTTGTGTGCTGAGCACACGCTGGATCTGTGTGCGCGGCCGCCCCCTCCCATTCTGCCCTCAGCCCACTCCGCTTGGGCCGGCCTTCTTGGGAACAAGCAGGCCGCAGCAGGGTGATGTCAAGGCCGTGTCTATGGCGATCACCACTGACATCCTTTATCTTTGTGCAGGCACGGCACTATTTGGTCAGCACAGACACCTCTCCTACGGCAGGTCACAGGGCTCCCATTCACACAGGCCCGAGTTATTTTCGGAGACGTGTGAACGTAAGGCCAGGTCAAAGTTCAGCCCGCAACCTTCAGTAAAGCCCATTTTATACCAAGGCATTGTTTAAATTTTAGAATTTGCTTCAATTACTGTACATTAAGTGTTACATCATTTTGTAAATCCACATTCAGAGCTGATTCTACCTTTTTGTGTTGGCCAAGATCAATTTTTATTGCACAAAAGAGTATGGAGATTCTTAGTATGCGTGCCTCAGGTAACACTATACATAAATTATCCTGAATCGTCTCGGGTACTACTTACTTACAGAGTTAGGAAGAGACTCACTTAAAATTCAGACATTTCAGGTAATATGTGGCTAATGTGACAGCCTGTCCAGCTTTGGTAGTCAGTTCAGGCCTACATTAATTAACTAAAACTAAAAATGAGACTTTAACATAACATCAGTAAAAATCCCAAGACACATTCACATCCTTTTGTAGAATCATTTTTTTATCACTTTTCTTTATTGTTGTTTTTATATAAAAAATGTGAAAGATGCATTTTCCTCCTTGAAATTAGCCTCTTTCTAACGTTTCTTAGATCATTTTACTCTAGAGGCCACATTCAGACCTTGTTTCAGCTCACTACTGTAGAATACCCTGTTTCCCTTTAATTCTAGAGGCAGACAAACAGGACATGGACACCGTAACAATACGAAGTGGCAAAGTGAGTCCATGGATCAACTTACCGCTAACTGCTTGCGTCTTTAGAAAGAACAAGATACTACATTGTCAGTAAGACACTTTGAAACGAGTTTCTCTATGCAAATTGCGATGAATCTGGCTTATGTTCTGCTATGTAACTAGGAATCCTTTGACGGCCAATCCGAGTTCAGGGTTGTCTATAATGTGCTGTCCATTTAGCAGCCACTTTGACTCCCTGATACTTGTAATCAACACATAGTGAGCAGCATAAGGTGGTGCAGTGCAGCCAATCACACTGGTGCGCCCTCTTCACACCCATGTGACCCAGGAAACAAAATACTACTGGTCAGGGGCTCCCCACTAGAAATATTAGGCATCCTACAGTAACTTAATGGGACTTGAATTTTTGAATTTTTATTGAAGGGAAAGTAGAGGATGTGTTGGCATTGTGACTGATCTCAAAGGCCCATTGCAAAGGCTTGTAACTATTATACAGTTTTTATCTCAAGCTTTTTAAATTAGGTAAAAATAAATTGATTATTTTGACCATTTGTTCAGGAGTTGTGTTTGGTTAAGGACTGAGGAAAGAAGGTTAACAACTGACGGAGGATTTATAATCAATGGGGAAATGTGATATATGGTAAACTCCAATGTGGTATGGTAAATCACTCTCGTTACTGGAAATAAAGTAGGTAAATGAATAATCGTGTAGCTGAAACTGGAGCGGGCAGCTGCCACCCACCCTGTTCCCCCTACGTCCCCGGCCCCTCACCCTCACAGTTTGAGACTGGAGTCCTAGAAAGCTCTTCAGTGTCAGTTAAATCCCCCTTTCTTTGGCTGGCAAAGAGCCTCTGTTTATTTTCTGTTAATCCACAGTGCCAAAGTGGCTATTTGGGTCAGGAAATAGAATTCTATTGTCTAAAGACAGGATTGATGGCTCTCTGGCTTCCACGAACCTTGGCAAAGAGCTCCTTGCTGAGTCTGATTTTAACTATGGGACAGACCGGTCCAAAACTGTTTATTTATTGAGAAAACTCAGAATGTATTGCCGGACTCTTTCACAGAAAAGGGTCTGTTTATATAGCGAAAAAAAACAGCATGCTATTCAGATAATATTGGCAAAACCTTTACACAAATAAAACCAATGCCTATAATTTAACGCTATGACCGTTAATTGTACTTATTCATTTATTTACTGCAAATTTCTTTCTTTTAGATGCCCTGCGCTTCACCTGTAAATGCAGCCAATCTGCAGTCAGCAGCAAGAGAGACACAGTCCTTTGTCATTCAGTGAAAAAAGGACTTTGTGACAAATGGTTCAGGTCTTTTGCTCTCCCGCCCGATGTGCCTGCGAGCTCACCGGCCCGACAAGCCGTGGCATGTGTGCCTGCATCCGGACATCTATGCGCGCACAATGGCTCGCGAGCACATTGTGCACGTACGTGATAAAGGCGAAAGTGGGATCAACGCGCCGGCCGTCATCTAATATACTTCTGAAGAGTCAAAAACAGGTGGCCGGTTCCCTATTGATATCTGCAGAGACTCATACAAAGGGAACCCCAGTACGCCTCTTGCATACACAACACTGGGCTCCTGTGGGAGCCTTTAGTATTGAAGTGGTTGGCATCCCAGGACACTGCTCTCTCTCCAAGCCCCCACCCCCTTCCCCTCACTCCCCCNNNCCAGGACAGGTAAATTAACTATTCCTGTATTACAATAAAGATTTAGAGCATCTCACTCCTTACAAACACACACAGCCCTGGCCCGCAATAGCCACAGGGAAATCACCTGATGAGCATTTATCAGCAAGCCTTGTATTGTGCAGAAAGAAGCTGGCATGTATTGGCGACCACAGCAGGAGGGGGCAACAGACCCTCGCAGCTGCAGACCTTTGAATATTAGCTCCTCTTTGTTTGATGCACGTCCTGAAATGGGAATTGGGCCCGCAGGGGGAGTGATGGGCAGGCTTGGCGGGCGCGTATCTGCGGTCGCAGACACGAAACAGCTACGGCATGTGGGTGAGCGTGCCTCGCAAATGCAGAAAACTCTGTTTGAAGTTTGGCAATATTGCAGAATTCAACGGATGAGTGAGGTCATTTTAAATGGGGCTTGGAGATGGGAAGCACGCCGGGAATGTGCGGGGGAATGCGTATGGGGTGACGGTTGCGAGGTTTATTTTTGCAATGGTTTTTCCCAGAATCCAATGTAGTCCGGAGGTGTGCAGGAAGCCAGCATCCAGGTGCTTTGGGGTGGTTTCTTCAGAGATGCCCGTAGTTGCCTGCGGCATGCAAGGTGATGCGGATGCCAGGTGCTGAAGGCGCCGTTAATCGCCATCCCTGGTGACTTGTTTCGGCCTACACCTCCCTTGGCTGTTTGTCATCCCTTCATCTTTTGTCCTTTTAAATACCTGAAGGTGACATGCCTGCCCTCCCCCCACCCAAACCTGCTAACGGATGTGAATGTCCAGTTCACAACAAAAAAGGCTTCCAATTTCTTTCAACAAGATTTGTCTTAGCTATTGGACAGAGGCAACGAAGCAAAGTAGAATTATTTCCCACCCCCAGGTAGCCACTGGCTTACAGAATCAGTCCCCTGCATGCCACCGCCCCCAGGACAGGTGAAAAACAAGCAAAAAAAAAAACAACTGCTCACAAGCTGGATCTATTCCTGTTTCACAATAAAGATTTAGAGATGTATCTTTTTCCTCACAAAACACACATTATAAAGCCTTTTGTGTAATCTGATAATGAGTGTTGTGCATGGCAAATGACATCACTGTAATTACAACAACACGACACAGCTGCCTACTGGTACACTCCCACGACCTGGATATTATGATTCTCTACGGCCCGAGAGCCATCCCTCCGCGAGCAGCCTAATCTCTTTCTTTGGGCTCTTTTTATTTTAATAGGTATAAGTTACCGGACGACTCTCTGGGACTAAACACACCCCAGCTGGGCCCACTTGAGGCCGCCGCACTCCCGCTGGCGAGTACCACAATGTGTCCAGCCTTGAGCAAATAGGCCGGTATTGTTCTGGATTCTCACGCAGTGCTCTTGTTGAAAAACGGACCCCCCCCATCCTCTACCTCATCCCCACCCCCCACCCCCCCCCAGATCTTGCCCGTTGCATAACAGGCTGTACCTTGGGAGTACAGCGCACTGTAGAACACTGTCTGTGGAAAGCGGGTCAGCTCGGTGCTGGCTGTGAGTCTCGACGTCC
>JAODKL010000002.1:20384709-20415147 GCA_026780765.1 Petrocephalus schoutedeni | reverse complement strand
CCCCCCCCCACCACCCCCTTACTGGCATGGCAGCCCCGACTGTCTGTACGACCCCCCTTCACTCAAAGGTGCAAAAGTGCAGCAGACATACAAATATGGCTCATGTCTTCCTTGGAAACCACGTCTTTTAAAAAAATGTGATTATATTCCTCTCTATACTTTGCCGTAACTTTACCCTTATTACTGTCAATTTCTAAGCCCACTTTACCCCAATATCGCAACGAATGCAACGGAGTTCACATGTCATATTTCACCCGCGTTTCCCATATTTGTTAGTCTCCTTCGTCAGCCGTCAGCGATGACAGCTCTGCGTGGATCTAACGGGACAGGTCCCTGCAGTAGTTTCTGTCTGATGAGTAAGTGTCTGACTTGGCCGAGTGGCTGCTGCGCAGGCGCGCCGCAGTATCGCTTTCTTGAAGTTTTAAAACGGGAGAAAGCGCCGCAGTCGGCTTTAGTGTGCGAGAGGGAGAGACGCCGCTGAAGGAGGCAGGTTGTTTTCATCTTAAACGCTGGAAATTACAGTGACCAGGCGCTTATGGAAATAAATGGAATATCGGCGCAGGACGCATACAGACTTCTCTAATACTTTGTTGTAAGTTTTGCGCTTTTATCTGACTTTTATAACGCATTCACTGAAGTTTAACAGAAAGATTGTAGCTGAGTTTTGTGTTTTGGATCATAGATTTTGCAGACAACAGTAATGATTCTTACTTAGACTCATTTAAATCTGAATAACCCCAGCTTGATTTTAGTAACAATATGCTGCTTTGTAAATTGTCTTATTATCTGACTGGATTCAGACACAATACAATACAGCACAGAATACAGAAGTTACAATACAGAAGTTACAGTTCAACATTCTGTAAGACACTATTTTATATTTATGTCCGAAAAGAGCTCGTGGGACTGAGTAAATAAGAATCTCTCTACTGCTTGAATCGTTTTGGGAGATTTTTTTTGCCAAGTTTGTTTTAAATACAGTGACTTGTATATATTTGAGTAACAGTAATGTTTTACAGATAGTAATGTAGTGCAGGGTGGTTTTGGTGGTTTATGTGCATGGGTTATGTGTATTTTTGCGCCTTAATTGCGTGCCGTGTGCGGTGCTGGGAGTGTGCGCAGCGCTTTCATGCGGTCCCCGGGGGAATCGCAGGTACCGAAGGTGCGTTTCGGGGCCGGGCTGCTCTCTGCAGAAAAACATGCGACGACCTTAAAATGATACCGGCGTGGCGTGTAAGCGCTCCGATTGCCTTATCTGCGCTTCACATTCTCGGCGGTGATCGCTGTACAGTCTCAGCCTCATTACGTCTCCGTGCAGTTGGTGGTCGCGCTGGTGTTGGGGGGGGGAGAAAAAAAGCATTTGCGATGTACAAAGTTTCTTTGTATAACTCAGTTTGCCCCTTAGCAGAAGTGGCACGGAGTTTGGCTTAATATTGGAGCTGTTTTACGGCGCAGTCTCTTCATTCCCAGAACGCCAGGAGCCGTGCGGGGTGTTTTCCTATATCAACGTATAGATTCGACTTAAATGTTTACAATATCAATAATATGATGCGTCGTAGACGCAAAAAGATTGGCATTAAAATAGATGCTTGGTAAAAAAAAAACGGACTTATTACGTGTTCTAAGTATTTGCACACTCACTCGGTAAAAGACCGGTTGCAAAATTAGGAAGTTTTTGAAGAAGGTGGGCAAGCATTGTTAAATTGCGCCCGGTGGCTTAATCGCTGGGTTGTACGGGGAGAAAAAAACGCAGTACATAGGGAAAAAATCCCGGCTTTTCCGACGGTTTTATAGCGCCATCCCGCTTGTCTGATCAGGGGAGCCAGCCAACATGGGATGTAATTAGCGGGCAGAGACGGGGCGCTTCGCCAGGCGTGGAGCCGGAATGAAGGCGGGCAGGACGAGACAAGCCGGCCGGGAGGGAGTGAGCGACGGCTCCCATAGAGCCATAAATCCGGGATCTATACCGGCAGGCCGAGCCTGACATCGGCATCAAACCCCGGATTTAAAATCTGCTATTTAGACATTAAGTGACTGTCGGATTAGTTGCGGGGGCAGCCACACACGTGTAGCCCTTGGTAATTACAGAACATGTGTTCGCAGGTGGAGGCGTCTGCGCCTTCGGTGCAGTCATTAACTGGGGGGTCTATTGAACTGCGCTGCATGACGTGAAGCCGGTATTCAAAAGTACATATTGTACAGATTACCTGGGATTATTCTTAGGCTGTATTGACTGTGTTTATCTTACTGTAAGATGCAGTTATATCACGGCACAGTCCAAATGTAAGATGTTCATTATGCTTGTAATGCCTCCCTTGTGCGTCACTTTGGGTAAAAGCCTATGCTAAATAAATAAAATGTAAGTCTACAAAGCCAATAGATATTTTTGGCCCTCGGTAGATATAGCAGGTATTTATCCAACTGAAATCAGTTTACTGAAATTGAAAAAGCAGATTTGAATATAGTGCTTATATTTCAAGTGCAATTGAAAAGTACAAATTCTACATGACGTTAAATGTCAAGATCAGGGTCAGGTTTGATTTAAATGTTCTGGACATCTGCTTAATAAATTGTAGGGTATCATATGTCATTCTCCAAATAAGCACATGTCAGAAATACTGTATCTGTGTATTTGAAAATTTGTTTCAGGCCTATTTCCCTTGTGTAAATCTGTTCTAGTACAAAAGAATGGTCTTGTACTAAAAGTATTTTACAGTATGATGGTGTCATTTGATTCTTATTGTCTTGTACCTCTCATTTTCTGACATGCATTATAATGTGAATGTGAACGGTGGCGTTCTCTTGGTGTCGAGTGCCATTCCCGGGTTTGACCTTGCAGGTTGCTCTCCCCCCTCAGACTCCGGGCCGCACTGGGTGCTGAGGCTGCGGGTGCCAGGAGAGCAGTGGGGCCTGTGGACGGCAGCCTCCATGCTGATAAATGTGAGCGTGTCCGCGAAGGAGTTTCCCACCTGTCATGGAGTGTCGCCCAGTGGCCCCTGTGAGGCGGCCCTGGAAGTAACCGGCATGGACGTCACCCCCGCACCTCTGGCCCCGCCTCCTCCGCCACCGCCGCCCCCGCCCCCCCCGCCGTCTGCCGGCGTCGCGCAGCCGCACTCTGCGCCCCGCTCCAAGCTGCGTAACCTCAACTGGGAGCGCATCCCGAAGGAGCGCGTGGAGGGCCGGCCGAGCGTCTGGAGCGAGCCCGCCGCCGCCGGGGACGACTTCGCCATCGACCTGCACTCGCTGGACGAGCTCTTCAGCCAGAGGCAGGCGGCGTGCGTGCAGAAGGCCGGCAGCTTCCGCCCGGGCCAGGGCCGGCGCCTGCCCACCCCGGACGGGGCCGACAAGGTGAGTGGTGTCTCGCTCAGCCTCGGGCGGCTGGCTCTGCGGCTTGGTACTCTGGGGAATTCCGCGGATCTGTCAGGGTGCCTGCTGGCACTGTAACCCTCCCGGCTTGGGGGTGTCATTTGACCGAATAAGGCAAAGTAAAGCAATTATACCGCCAACACAGCAAGAAGAGGTTATGGAGAGTCTTTTAGCATACTGTGTGTCAGGGCGGGGGTGGGGGGGGGGGGGTGTAGTGACTCATTTCCTCTCTGGAGACCTGGAGAAAAGCACTTGTAGTTTTTTTTGTATAGCTAGGATGGCTGTGGAATTGCTGTTTACGGGACATCTTATTGGGTTTATGTGTCCGTGGTCCCTGATGCTACTCATCCCATTCATTATGGGTGTGACAATTTATAGATGTTAATCGATATCGTGATTGCCGAGGCCACGATACGGTTTAGTTGACTGAATTGACAGATCGATTCATATTAAACTATGGCGATACGAAAAATGAATCCAAAAAAATCTCTCACACAAGGCAATCTGGAGGCTCACCTTAGGAGAAACCGCCCCATTACACTGCACTTTACGTAGTGTATATATATCGCTAGAAATATTTTTAAGTGACAGAATGTCCCTTGTGCATGTTTGTGTGTTTGAGACGTATAGTTTTTTCAACATATTCTGTTGTTAAAATGAGAAATGTTCATTCAATTCACATTCCACTAAAATCAGCTCTTTCACTGTATTGCAAATATTTATCATGTATTACTGGATTGAATCGTATCTTTTTGCTTTCCAGTAACATTTCAAATATCACCAAATTTGTCAAACCACTGGGTTGCAAAATTGAAATGGAATCGTATTGTGGCACAGCCTGTGATTTACACCTCTATGTGTGCCAAGCCCTTGCCAAAAGTGTATACTTAAGCCAAAATTCAGGGGTTGTGTTCCTTGACATTTGCATTGTGTTTTCTGCTAATCTTCATATTTTGTAGTCCCAAAGTAAATTCCTTGTATGGAAAAGTAAACGGACTATCCTTATTCTGGTGTGAACGTTGGAACTTGACTTACAAACACACCTCTCTTGCATCTGTATATTGCATGCAAAGGAGGGATACTGTGTTAGTCAATCTTGTGAATCCAAAGTCTCCTGGGCCTCTGTCTTCATATAGGTTTCCCTTCTGGATGCCAAGCGCAGCATGAACGTGGGGATATTTCTGCGCCAGTTTAAGAGGTAAGACCTTCTATATCGGTGTTTTCCAACCCGCAACCCCCAGACTGTCTGGCACGGAGCTGGGAGAGAGCAAAAACATGGACTGGCTGGGAGTCCCTGAGGACTGGGTTGGGAAACACTGCTGTATATGTAAAGTTGGCTTTATCACACAAAGAGGTGTATAGTTTGTGTCCTTATTGCTCAGAGAAAGCAGAACCGAACCAGCAGAAAGACACTCTTTGCTTGCTTGTTGTCTATAGTCCCATATCCAGAAGCCAGATAGTACTTGGCTAAGAAAGTTAACGCCCTCGGGGTGTTGGGGGGGGGGGGTTAATCGTCTGAGGTTTTTGGTGGGTGGGTGAGGGCAGGGTCGTGGACAGAGACTCAGACAGGTGTAGCGTGAGCGGGCGCTTTGAGCGAACAGCTGGGGCATAGTGGTTGGAGGTCACTGGGGTCAGCATTGACACCTGCTTTGAACCTTTAAGCTCATTTTAACTGTGTGCTGGCCCCCCCACAGAGAAATAAAAAGGAAGTGCCCCCCTTTTCCTTTCCTCTCCTGTGTTTGGGCAGTTTTTTTTTTTACGACCCAGGGAGCTCATTCAGACATTTTGTGCACTCCAGGTGTCCTCCACTTGAATTTACTTGATAATGGCTAATGGTTTTTTTTTTTCTCCCTTCCTCTGAACACTCTCCAATTTACATTTCTGGGAATGTTAACTCATAGTTAGGAGTTTGCATTTTAACTTGTCTGCCTGTATAACGTTTGGCCTTTCTGTTCAGCGGGCATGATGTCATGCCCATACTTGCGCGTTGAGCAAGTGCATGAGTGAGGGAGTTGGTGCCCATCTTCAGTACTAGGGCTGTGCTTCCAAATGACTGCCAATGTCTGTCAGGACTTGCATGGAAGACTCAATATAATGAGGGTGCTTTTGTAGATGGGGGAGGGAAAAAAGTTGCATCCACCCACTCATTTGTCCTGTCCTTGTAAGAAGCGGGAACGTCATTTTACTTCTTACAGAAACCACACTTTTGAAGTGTTTGGTCAGAAACCTGTCATATACGTTGTTTAAGTAATAGTGTTTACGGTATGAGGACTGACAGATAACATTACATTTTTTTCATATATAAATCTCGCATCTAACGTTGTACCTATATGTCATTGGCCTAACTGCTGGTCTTTTCAATTTAACATACAGAATTTATGTGGAGCTTCCTCTGTGTGTGGTGATTGTTGTAAGATCATGCATGGAGAGAGATTGGTTTAGGGTGAGACTTTAGATTAACTGTAAATAACGGGTGTTATAAGTGTGAAGTGCATCTAACATTTCCTTTAAGTGCCAAAAAAAAAACCCTACAAAAGGTGTGTGTCCTGACGGCTGCCATATTGCAACAGTGTGTCTTCAGTTCCTTTCAAGGGAAGATAAAACCCAAAAAAATAAACACGGCAGGAGGCACCTGTGCGGGTTTGTTTCTACTTGCTGCTCTTTTGTTTGGTGACGAGAAGCTAGACCGTCTGTCTGTGGGCGAGGTTTGGGTTAATGCAGACAAAGGCCAGGATAAGCGGAGCCCGAGAAGAGAGGGCAGAAAGGGCCAGAGCAGTCCCAGGCTGAGGCTTTCATGTCGGAGAAACCAGGCTGTGACCCCCCCCCCCCCCCTCGAGTGGAAGCATCTCACCCCCGAGGCCCTGCATGTCGTCACACCTCTGGAGCGGTGCCGTATCCGGGCGTGGTTTTTGACGCCTGTCCCCCTCTCTCAGGGTGACTTCCAGGGACGTTTTCCTTGTTTGCATTTTGCTTCCAAATGTCGCCAGTTCGGCGTACCGAGACCTGTTTCCCACAACCCCTAGGGGCAGATAAGCAGGCTCGGGGAGGATGATTTGCCCTCTGTTTGCCCGCTCACTTTATAGCGTGCAGGTCCGGAGCCTCATAAATCCGGACGGAGCCAGAGCTTGCTGGCCTCTGTTAAACATCTCCTGACTCCAAACCAACAGGCAGGGGTGTTGCAAGGGACTCTAATCACATTTCTGCACTTTTTTTTATAGTATTAGTCTCAGACCTGTCTGGCTGGTGACTGCTTAATATGCTGATCGTAGCTAATAACCCTGAGCTCCTGTTTGCAGTAGGGCGGGGAAGTCGCGGATTAAAAGAGAGGAGGAGGGAAAAATGCTTGTGAACCAGATGTTTGTCTCTAAATTGCGCCATAGAGATCATAAGCGCATAGTCGTATCAGGTAGTGCTGTAAGGGATGAAGGTGATGTCATGCTACAACGGGGGAGTTTCTCCTTTTCCACAGCGCTGCCAGGGAGATTGTGGAGGACATCAGGCAGGGGGATGGAGAGCGCTACGGGGCGGAGAAACTCGCCGAACTTTGCAAGCTCCTGCCGGATCGAGAAGAGGTACCCCCCCCCCCCCTTCTTTGTTGTGTGTCGGCCCACGTGCCCATACGCCCAGATCACAGCCCTGGGCTGACTTCGTTCAGATCTATTACAAATTTGAGTCACGTTACATATTATCTGTGTTTGTGCGTCTTGAGGCTAACAGTCGACGTGACTTGTGTACCGTTGCAGGAGAAGCGGCTGCGATCTTTCCAGGGGGAGCGCGGCCTGCTGGGGGAGCCTGACCTCTTCATGCTGCTGCTGGTGGAGCTGCCCAGGTGAGTCGGCTGCCCCCGGCCCCTTCACATCAATGTCTGAGAGAAGCCACTCGGAGCACTCCAGTCCCAAGCAGTGAACAGTAAGACTGACAGAGAGGCGCATGTATTTCCTGGGGACCCATGCAATTTTTGAGGGTGGGGGCTTTGCCTGATGTCACTCTCTGCGCCAGCTGTGCTCGACCTCCGCGATCTTCTCTCAAACCTCTCCCCCGCACTGGGGCAGCTGAACTACCTCATTTATTGCTGACTCACAGTTACTCAGTTCAGGGCCTACATCCTCCCTCTCTTTTGGTCTCCTCTGTTCACGCCCAGTCCCCCCCCCCCAACCCCACACATGTTTTTAGTCTTCCCCCTCTCCAATTTCTCTACTAAATCTCTCATAATTGTCTTGGCAACGAGTCGCAACGCCCCGTACCCCCATACCGATATAGGGAACAATGAACGTTATTTATTCAGATGTCCTCTTCCAAACCTCTGCCCACCTACCTAGCTGCATTGTATGTGAATTCGCCGGCGCTAGTTGGGCGTTGTTCCCCTCTGAGTCTTCCCTCCCTGCGTCCCCTTTAGTTTCCGTCTGCGCCTGGACGCCATGATCCTCAGGCAGGAGTTTGAGCCCTCTGTGAGCTCCCTGTGTGTGGCGGCCCGCTGCCTGGGAGACGCGGCCAGAGGTGAGATATCAGGAAGGAGGGAGGTTCTCGCCAGTCATGACCCGTTTCACACTCATCCTAAATCAAACGTTTACACAGTGGCCAGGGAATTTTTACATTGCACTTAAGAGAGTGGGTAGTTATATGGTGGACAACCGCTCTGGGAATTGTGGTTTGTGGACACTTGAAATTCTGTTAAAAGATACACAGAATAGAAATGCTGAGACTGTTAAATCTATCCCTTTTAGAGATGACTTTTAGACTGTTTTAGATGACTAGAGTGACTTTTAGAGATCTTGAGCAGCATGAGCTCAGTTAATAGGATCACAGGGCCCAGTAGGAATATAAGGTTAGTGATTTATCCTTTCTTACCCAGAGCTACAGAACTGTTCTGAGCTGCACGTCATCCTGCGCCTGGTGCTGAAGGCTGGAAACTATATGAATGCAGTACGTTTTATTTTCTTATTTTGCCAGAAGGCCTCAATGAACCTTTACAAGCAAAATGTGCACATTGTATACATGTGGAAGAAACTGTATGGAACTGACTGTGTCAATGCCTGTACCTATTGCAAATATAAAATTTGCAAGCCTGTACCAAAATGCTTAGCAAGTGACTTTGTATTATCTTAACCTTTTAAGTACTGCTTATGTGCCGCTGAGTCAGATTACGCTCCTACGTAGTGGGTGAAAGGGCAGCTCCCCCCCTAGTGATTTTTAACTGGGCGGATAATTTGTGTGTGTTTGATCTGGGCTGATTTCTGCATGGGTGTCTACAGGGGAGCTACGCTGGAAATGCTGCCGGGTTCCGCATCGCCTCCCTGCTCAAACTGGCTGACACCAAAGCCAACAAGCCGGGCATGAATCTGCTACACTTTGTGGCCATGGTAAGAACTCCTAGACCAGTGTCCCAGTGCAGTCCTCAGGGATGCACGGATGGTCCACATTTTTGCGCCCTCCCAGCTTCCAGGAGAAGCACAAAATACTACTGTTAAGCTGTGTCCTTTTTCACCTCTTTGTCCAGGAAGTGGTGAAAAAAGACCCGGGCTTGTTATCGTTTCCCAGCCAACTGGAGCATGTGGCTGAAGCCTCCAGGTCTGAACCTCCTTGAAGCTGAGCACTTGACTTCAATTAAACTCAGCACTCGCAGCAAAATAACTACGGCTCGCATGGCCCAGCCTTGCCCAGACTGCATTGCCACACCCTCTATTGGGACTTCATTAGATTCCCTGCTTGTTTGGTTTGTTCAGGGGCTTTGTGTACTAGACTTAATCTTTTCTGATTCTTGGTGGGGGGGGTTCTATTGCTTCAGTTCAGTTCAGCAGCAGGCATGCAGCTATAAAGAGGATTTTAAAAAAGGCTAGTGTGCATGCACTGCGCATCACTTTAGATGTTATCTCCCACATTTCTAGGCTGTCTGAAGAGTCACTGCAGGATGATGTCTCACGGTTACGGGACAGGCTTACAGAACTGAAGGCCAGCGTTCAGAATGAACCTGAGGTGCAACAGCAGACCCAACAGTTCCTAGAGGTGTGTATGTCTTTGCCAGCCATCACAGAGCTTTATGGTGATGCAACCCTGTGACTTGCAAGATGAATGGCTATTGCAAGTTCAGCAATTGTATAATTAAATTCTATTGCATGTTTCCATTGACAGGTTGCAGAGAAGAAGCTGGAAGAGGCAGAGGCTGAGATGGAGGCTTTACAGATCGGCAGTCAAGCCCTTGTTGACTTCTTCTGTGAAGATGAACAATCTTTTAAGATGGAAGAGGCATGCAGAGTCTTCCACAGCTTCTGCCAACGCTTCCAAAAAGCAGTGAAGGTCAGCGCCATCATTTTTTCCTTTATAACTCAATGACCTGTTTTGGGGCGCAAATCCACCCTGTTACAAATCACGATTCTTAATGTTTGGCAAAGCTACAATTAGCATGACATTTTTCACGTTGGACATATACTAGTGAGTTTAGGTTTCGGCCATGTCAGGAGATGTTGTGGCCTTTGTCTTTACTTTAAATGTAGACCTGAATGTACTATTTGGCAAAATCTGTTAAAAAAATTACAATAGATACTGAATTGGAAAATGTATATTGATACAATATCAATTTGGCCAGTCACTGCCAATTCCCACCCTTACTGACTCCTTCCATTTTCCCTCCATTTTTTTCCATCTTGTAGTTGTTATTGGGTTATGACGTGTTTCTTTCGCTTTCAGGAGAACGCAGAACGTGAGCTGAAGGAGCAGAAGCAAGCGGAGCGTAAGAACATGCAGAGGCGGCGTTCTGTGGCCTCCTGCTCTGGCCTGGACCTCGACATGGGCGAAGACAGCCTGGAGCGAGCCCTGGAGAAGACCCTGATCTGCGCCCGGACACGCCATAGTCTGCGCCATACCAAGTCCCTGGGGCCCTCAGGCAGGCCTAGCGCCGACACTTTGCCAAGGAGGCTCGGCTCCGATGATTCACACAGGCGGCAGGAAGTCTGCATTGAAGCTACACAAACCCGACATGGACTGGGTCATCAAGAGGGACTGAACACTGTTGACAAGGAGATGCAGCACGGACTGAACACTACTCCTGCAGTCAGTGAACATGGAGGGAACTCTACGTTTCATGAGGATGGGTTGAGTACTGAATCTTCAAGCAGCTGTTGTGGGCCCGACTCTGAAACTCTACAAAGGGGACTGAGCCCTGTTACTAAACATAGTACTGGGCAGCTTAACACAGTCGAAGGTACGCACGATCAGCCACAGGAGAGCACTCATAATATGAATAGCCAAAGTAGACTGATCGCAGATGCTGTACAAAGTGCTCAGGACTTCAGTAATATACAAAACAAAACTCTGGCAGGTTCACCGAACTCTGTATGCGGAGACTGGAGGCAGAATAAGCAGTTTGCCGAGAGCCAGCCCCAAACCGCCGGTCTTCCCGACGACTTGCAAGCCCAGGCTCTCGGCAAGCCATCCGCGGACAGTGCTCAGTTGCTGAGACTTGTGTCTGAGAAAGTGTTGGCCCAGCAGATGGGTTCAACACCTGCAACTGTCCTGGAGGTAAATAAGCGCCAAGGTTCGAATGCGCCAGAGCGGGCTCCACAGCTAGCTCAGGAAGCTGAACCCCAGAGGTCGGGCAAGGAGCGGACGTACTCACGCGTGGGTGAGACGCTAGAGTGCCTCACCCTCGTCCGTGGCCTGCACTCCTACGAAAGCCTGACTGTGCCCGTGCAACGGGCTCCACCTAGCCACTGTTCCAAATGGAGGAAGGAAGTGGGAGACAGAGAAAAATCTGGATCTCATGGAAGCAAAGATGATGCTCGGAGTGCGAAGGACCCTGTACGAGGAGCTCGCAAGACCCAAGCACCAAGGCCTGGGACCCTTGTCAATGCTAATATATCCAAGGTCCGTAGCAAGGCAGATCAGGCCCCCGTCGAGGAGAATTCCCCCGCACGTGGGTCACGCACACCCATTACGCGAAGCAACTCGGGCCGCTCAACAGCAAGCCTACGACCCTCAAGTGTCCAGACCCAAATCAAACGAGCTAGCAGCATGAGCGATAAGGCTCGGGTTTTGGCCAACCAGGCTATGAAAGTTAATCGTAACCTCCCAGAGAATGCAAGAAATGAGAAAGACAAGGCCGTAGCAGCCCCGACGCCGTTCATCAGGGGCTCCCCTATGCGTGTCTCCAAGCGATTGGCACCCAAAGCTGAATCCAACATGGCATCCACAATGTTGAGTCCCTCCTCAGCCACTGCCAAAACTATTCGCACTTCTATCATTGCCGCCGCTGCGGTCAAAGAGGCCAAGATCTCAGAGTCGGTCAGTACCAGGGTCTTAGGGTCACGGCTACCTGGACCCAAGGTAGCGCGGCCTGTCGCCCAGCCCATGTGGAGGTGAGGTCTGAGGTGACGACCTTTGGCCATTAAATGAGCGTTTCATAGTTAGGAACAAAAAAAATCTAATTTTATGTTCACAAAGAAGTGGATGTATTTTGTTTTTTTTATGTTTTTTTTTTATTCAGGGCAAACACTGTCAGTGGGATGTGCATTCCTTTGAGAGGACCATAGTTTGCCTTCGCTGCTGGTACATATGTAGTATGCTGGTTTCCCGGTTTTATCAGCACGAATTTACCTGAATCTGCAATGTTGTCAGTGATCTTTATATGTTTGGGGAAGTATCGGCATCTGATCCCGTGGAAGAGACTGTTAGGATGCAGGGAGCAGAGTTCAGTTGAATTGTCCACAGCCATCAGCTTTTGCAAGGTGTGAACTTTCTCAAGCTCATCAAGCTTTGGTGGAAACGTTGAACTTTGTGTGCATAGGATAAGTAAGGAGATGTCAGGCAGTACCCAGTTTACGTTTTAAGGCTGATTTCTACTTCTGGGTAGAATCTATGGTGTTGGTAGCTATGTACCCTATGCCATAGCCTGACACCGTTGCTACATTTTTGGGGAGGTGCGCCTCAGGTTACGCCGTAGGGTATGCGGCTGCACCATGCCAACGGCGTCGATTCTACGCAGAAGTATAAATCGGCCTTTTAGACTTCACTCTCTACCTCCAGCCACTAGGGGGAGGGCGAGAAAATAAGGGCACCTGTGGTGGGGGGGGGGGGTATCCCTCATTAAACCTCTTGATGAAACACTATAGCACCCATAAAACATCCACAGCACACAATGAGCTGTTGATTTAAGTGCCTGTTAAGTGTGATTCTTCAACCTGTGGCACCCTGACTGAAATCTCAATCTTTCTGTGTCTCTTTTATGCTAGCAGTCCAAAGTACTACTATTACATTTAAAAATATTTTGCTGCATATGGTGAAAATGCATAGGAGGTGTCATCTTGGTTAAACCCCACCCTACCTCCATTGTGCTGTAATAGCCTGCAATATTCCATTGTGAATATCCAGGCAGAGTGACCAAATGGACTTTTACCCACACGATCCATTTGGCACAAATATATTAATTGGGGTGAAACGGTTCTCAATAACCGCATTTGAAGTGGACGGTATTTCAGGGCTGATTTGATTGTGACTTGACCATTCTGGCACAGCAGAGTACTCAGTGCCCATCCTTTCCCTCTCAGTAAAACCTCCTCATTCTGGTGCACTTTACTGGCTGATGAGGGACTGGGTTGGGTTTCTGTATTTCTCTGTGTATCTGTGTGTATGTGTGTGTTTCTCTTTAGTTTTCACAAAAGAGAATTTAATTTAACAAATTACAGATGTGATTGTAACTTGATGTAATTTTTTTATGATTGAGTTCTGTAAATAAGAGAACGTAAAATAAAGATCATTGTCTCAGTGTAATGTGTATGTGATTTGTCCTTTTCCTGATGAAGATGTATTTCAGTGTTTTAAAAATCACATTCTGGTTAAGTTAATTAATACATCCATCTTCTGACCTCATCATGGTAGCCTGAGCGTCTCCGGGGTGGCACGGTACACTAAGGCCGGGGCACTCCCTAGATGAGACGCCAGTTCATCACAGGGTACATACTCAAATAATGGGGAATTTTGATGGCCTGAGTGAAGACTGCATGTGACAGGAAACCAGAGTACCTGCAGAAGATCCCATGTGGCATGTGAAGAACATGCAATCTCCACACGTGGCAGGGAGAACCCATCCCCCGACACTGTGGCTGTGAGGTAACAGTGATATCAACTGAGCCACCCTCAATTAGTTTAGTCCAATTGTAATATGTTGTAGAAATGGGTTATTTCATGTGTTTTATGCCTGCAAGTTTATCTTACATGAGTAATTATAAAGAAGGGGCTAGCTGTGAATGCTTTATAGACTCCGCAGAGGCTTAAAACTATATCGGCATCTTTAAGGTCCCTGTTTGAATTAAGAACAAGAAACGTTCTACATTTTACACAATTACTCAGAGGTAGGCAATTCCATGCAGCGGCAGGAAGACCTTTCAGTTTGCTTAGGAAGAGCTAATTAACTGCTCTGGCTCATTTTCAAGGCTCTCAGACTTCCTCAGCCAGTTTCGGCCTTTAACGCGCAACAGTCCCGTGCCCTTCACCTCTACTCAATCTCTCCTTTTTTTCCTTCCACTGACGCACACCCTAGTCTGTAAGCGTTATCATGGAGATGTTAGAGCCAGCCTTGAGAATCCCCTCAAAGAATGGGTGGGGTGAAAGGTCTCTGTGGGAAAGTTTCCTTTATAGCACATAGTGACGCGGGAAATCTTGGGAAAATTAATAGACTTGTGTGGCTTTGTGTTAAAATGTCTGACTGTGGGTCACTGGGTGTATCCACACTAGCAGCAGCCTGTGTTTATGTGATGGCCCAGTTTGTGGATCATTGGCCCGTGATCGAGTATGCGAGTCCCATTCGTGCCTCATGAAAAATGCCATCCTTTGTTTGAAGTGGAACATCACATGATGGGTTGTTACTGCAGGCTTTACGCTGGCCGTTTTCTTACCTGTAAAAGGAGAGAGAGCGAGAAGATGCTTGACGATGAATGGGTGTCTTCACTCGGGTTGCCACCCATCTCGGATTTTCCCGGGACCACCCTGGATTTTGGCCGTCGGGGCTGAAAAAAACGGATTCCACTTTGGGACACGGAATGTCCCAATCAATTTCCATATCAAACAGACCTAAACAAACCTTTTGAATGGTGGCGCTATGTCCAGGATTTTACGGGACTGAGCTGGCAACCCTATTAATCACTGTAACTGTAATTTTGTGAACGACCTGAGTGACCTGATAATGATTAAAAAATGATTAAACAGAGTAGAAAAAAATGCATGGGGATATTTTTCTGTATTGCTGAAAATAAGGCATACATGTTTCACAAGAAAAGTTTCTACTGTTCGAAACAGCTGTAGAAGGTCCGGTCTGTCAGTGCAGACCTGCATTGTTTCAGGTACAGTCTACAATGCCATCTGGCGGTAAGTATAAGCTATTGAAATTCAGCTTGCTCGGTAAAGTGATTCGGAATGCCACAGAGTATTCGTCAAATACAACGGTGGTCATTAAATAGCGTACGTATATTTCTGTGTGGCTTCGCTGCATTGTGCAGTTTTTACTTTCAGTTGTCGGTCCTAGAGCTTTCGGGTGGTGTGGGCGGTGCCCGCATTAGCGCGGCTGTCGGACCTGTTCCGAAACACTACATTACCCGGCGTCCCTCGGGGCCTAGCCGGGGCGCGGCCGCGAATCGGCTAAGGTGTTCAGGGCAGCTCCCCGGATGCATGCCTGTGGCGGGCCGCTTTTAGCATGGTCTAATTGAGCTGGGGCAGAAGAGCGCCAGCCGCCAATGAGGGGGTAAGGCGGATGAGTTTTTTTTAAGCTCGTTATAAACCTGCTTCCTTTCCAGCTTTCTCGGAGCGCTTCGGAAGGAGGGTCCGGTGGCGGTCATCTCTGATTTGTCCGCCTTTTGGGACCGGAAAGCTAGCGAACCACTCGGCGCGGGCGCGTTTCAAACCCGATCCTGCTTACTTAGCCGGTAAGCTAGCGCTGCGGCCGTTAGCCAATTGTTAGCCAGATATTAAGATCATTTAATCGCAAAGCTAATCCGCCAGCCGCAGAGCGAGCTTAATTGTATTTTCTTTCTGTTTCTGCTGTTGTTATTTCCATGACATCTGTAATCCCTCCTGAAGGAACCTGTCACTTTAAATCTTGTCGCGGTCGTTCAGCTATTCAGCCGCGCAGCCTTTACTCTATGTGAGTAGCCGGCATAGCTAGCGGGCTAACAGCCTCGCGCGTTTACCGTAAAGTACCGCCCGCCCTGGGACCCCCGTGTTGCCGCGAACCAGCCTGACCGACCTCCCCCGAGTATCGGCGCACTTTCATTTGTGGACCATCGGTTATTGCTGTCGGGGGGTAACTTTAAAACTTGAACACATTTAAAGCTTTGCAGGGCACCTAGGAGGCCCGTACCGTTTAGTCATGTATGAGTCACAGGAACCTCCCAATCAGCCCAGAAACCTTAGTGTCGGTTTAAGGCAGCCGGTCGCTGCCCTCGCCGTGTTTCACACCCTCAGCGGTCATTTCGCACTGTAATGGATACGGGTGAGAATGGATACGGCCGTACAGTGTGAATAGTGGATCGCCGGCTATTATCAGCTGAATGCCATCAGTCCTTTCCCCAGGGTGATGTCTTTTCTCTCTTAAGGTGGTTCAAATGCGGTGTTTGCCGATTTTTATTAAGGTAGGTGACTTTCTGTGCTTCAGATGGCCACGGCGGGTCTCACAGAGGGAGGAAAAGGTCATCGTCGATGTCTGATAGTTGATTACATACTGAAACTAATATTCACAGTAACAAAAGAGATTTAGCAAGAAAGTAACTCCTTGTGATGTCACGCAAAGCCTATAAAAACTGTCTAAACCATTTACTATACTGCTGGTAATTTTTATAATTAAACCAGCTATTCAGATTTGTACTTCTTGATACTTGTTAGTGTTGGACACTTAATAAGAATTAAGTGACCTGTTTGTTAAATTACAGCTGTCAAATGAAGTTTTAATTGGCCTGGTATATTTGAATTGATCCATCAAGTAAACTGTGATGACTGATGCAATTGATGGCCCAAGTCTTTTAATTGCAAATTCTGTTTAAGATTTGTTCATTGTGACTTTTGTATTAAAGGGGACCTATTGTGCTAATTATCACTGTTCATATTTTTCTTTTTTGGGTCTCCTAGAACAGATTAACATGCTTCAGTGTTTCAAAAACATTATTTTTCTCTTACTGTGCACCCTCTTAAATGCTCCGTTAGAGCTCTAAGCCCCACCCTTGACAAGCCCAGTGTGCTCTGATTGGTCACCTTGCCCTACATGTTCTGCCACTGCAGTCTGCTGACAGATCCTTGCAGCTAGGCGGCCAATAAGTATTGTGTTATATTGTGACCTCACCATATCTCCGAAGTGGGGGCTGGAATTTCAGGCAGGTTAGAGAAGAGTAGCTTATGTGGTGAGTTACTCTCTTTAGCGTGAACTTTGTCCCATAAGACTTTGCAGACTGTTTATGTGCATATAAAGCTATATAACACTAAAGGAAAGGGAAAAAACTGGAAAAGCATAAAAGGTCCCCTTTAAAGAATGGGTGACATGGTGCAGAAATTGCTAGAATTTGTACAGAAGAGCACTCTGGATTTAAAAGGCAAAGGTTTAAAAAATCTGTGACATTGCTATGGTAAATTCAGTTCAGCTTCTGGTGTCTTCTGGTTATTTTTATTTTCTACAGTGACCCTCTTTTTCATCTGTGCAGGTTCTACAGTCTGTGTGAATGAGGGGAGAATGCAAACCATAAAGTGTGTGGTGGTTGGAGACGGTGCTGTCGGCAAGACCTGCCTATTGATCTCCTACACGACCAATGCCTTCCCGGAGGAGTACATCCCCACTGTGTTTGACAATTACAGCTCTCAGATGAGTGTGGATGGCCGCACGGTCAGCCTCAACTTGTGGGACACGGCGGGCCAGGAGGAGTACGATCGTCTGCGCACGCTCTCCTACCCGCAAACCAACGTCTTCATCATCTGCTTCTCCATCGGCAGCCCGTCGTCGCACGCCAACGTGCGGCACAAGTGGCACCCGGAGGTGTCGCATCATTGTCCCGGCGTTCCCATCCTGCTGGTGGGCACCAAGAAGGATCTGCGCACCGACGGCGACACGGTGAAGAAGCTGAGGGAACAGGGCCTCGCACCCACCACCGTCCAGCAGGGCAGCTCGCTAGCAAAGCAGATCGGCGCCATCAAGTACCTAGAGTGCTCGGCGCTGCTGCAGGAAGGTGTGCAGGAGGTGTTCGCGGAGGCTGTGCGTGCTGTGCTGTATCCTTCCACCAAGAAAAACGCCAAGAAGTGTGTGCTTTTGTAGTGTCGAAGGGGAGGCAGAGCTCTAGAACCGCACACACTTCCAAGCCTTTAATTTTGCTTCTGCTTTTCTTGAACATCCCCTTGAAATTTGACTTCAACTGACGCCAAAGTGAAATTGAAAACACCCATCCCTCATCTTGGTTCATAGAGTTTGGCCCTCCCTTTTTTTTCCCTTGAAGCTTCTGCCAACAGATCATCTCTTTTTAAATGCATCTTTGTTATTTTTACTGTTTCACATCTTAGCTTTTGTGTTTTTAAGCATGGTGATCTTATCAGAGGAGGGAGATGGATGAAGTTTTTACTGAGAAGTAATGCTGCAGCAAAGATACCAAAAAAAGGTTCCTTCCAGTAGGAGCGTGCTGTCACTCCCCCGTGCCTTTGACCCACAGACTGTAGCATAGCTTGGGCAGAGGGGCCAAGAAGGGGGGGCCCCCCTCACAAATGCCGTTTTTAACAGACCTGGGCTGTCCTGTTAACTATGTGCCATAGAAGAACATGCTGATTGTCACCACTTGCCACTTCTTTCTATTTGGATCAGTGGTCCAATGTCTGCAGGAATCCAAAAGCCAACCCTGTTTAGTTCTGATTGGTCTATTTCCCATTATTCTACTGTCTCAGCAAAAGGTGACCACAAACTGGAAAGCTTTCTATGCTTTGGCATACCCAATAATGTCTATGGCATCGCATTGGATTTCTTTTTACATGAAGTTGTTTTCAATTGATAGTCTTTTCAAAATTTTGTTGATTCTTGGCAGTTGGACCGAGACTAGGCGTATGATTGCCTTTGTCTGAATCAGTACTGCCTAGCTTAAATGAAAGCTGGTTGTCAAGCAATAGGTTTTAAATGCAAAAAAAGCCTCTTCCATACAGTACCAGTTAACCGCATACAATTTCTCTGTGCCTTTGGGTTTATGGTAGCTGATAATTGCATATGATTGTTTTTACGTTTACCTGTTTATGCCTAATTTGGTTTGTTCACAATCACGGTGATTTGCTATTTTTCAGATCAATATATTTGTGCTTTGGGTCCTATTCACTTTATTGAAACATTCTCTACATGTTTTCAATTTTAGACATAAAGCAGAACCAAACTTTAAAAAAATATGATCAAGTGTGATTGTGTGATTGTATTCTGGCTCGGTCGATTGGTTGTTTTATTGTGTATGTATGCGTTTTCCTTTTTTGTGGGTGAAAAGGGTGAAATGTGTTTGACTGCATCAGACAGCTTCATGTCCTCATTGGCCTCAGGAGACCTAAACCACCTTTTGTGAATTGAGCTGAAAAGCTCAGCAGTCATAATTACATTAGAACTCCACTTCCATGTAAATCTGCAAGTGCCTTCTAAATGCATCATGGTTGTGTGAGGAAGTCTCAGAAAAAAAGACCATTGTCACCCAACTCAACTGTAACAATAGAATGAGAGGTGTGTGAAATTAATTATCTGACCAACAATGGCAAATGATCACAAAAACTAACGGTTGAATGGAGAACTGGAATGACTGTAATGGAATTAAACTCCCAGACAGGCAGAAAAACGATGCAAACTTTTAGCGAGGGCTTTGGTGATATTAGACCAAATTAAATTAACGTTGCTCCTAAGTTTATTTCAAGTTTCTTTTAGAAACTTGGACCGGGAAACTTGTTTTATAAGAGTTAGGCTGTCATTGTTGGTGATGGCTGCTGCTTTATGCTGAGTGGAGGAATCCGTAGGGACTGCTGGAATCTGTGAATGCGACTTTCCTCATACGGCCTGCGTGGTGGGGGGTGTAAATGCATGGAGAGGGTTATGACGTCTTTGACGTCACTGCTGTATGCTGTCAAAGCGAAAGCGTCGTCTGGGCCTCACACGCGCACAGTGCCTTGTTACGGCACGCTACGGTGTGTGGTACTACACCTTTACACTGGGAACTGTTTTCTAATTTTTTTTTTTTAAAGAAACGTTTTGTATAAATAACTAACAGTGAAAATGATTTTTATAAATTATGCCTAATAAAACGGTCACTTTAAATCCTTCTGTTCCCTGTGAGCGTTTCTGTCTGTCTTCTGTTTGACGTACTTATTGGAGTGTTCTCATGTTTTGTGCCGTGGGTGTGGGCTGCTCACTTTCCGGCTCCGCTGTTGCACAAGCCACAACAAAGGGTTTGGGTTGGTATCTGCAATGGGGACTATTACCGTAATGCTCTTCTGCCAGCCACTGCTGTCACAGACATGTCTGCTATTCAGATGCGCTGCTCTTTGCCTCATCTTGTAGCACCATCATGCATCATACTAATGGGAGACCAAATTATGCAGACAAAAAGCCGCAACAATTGAGTAGAAACACTTGCATAACTTAAAAGCTTTAATCTGAATGGAACGAGCATCAAAGGTAGTAAGGTGGTGGCATGTGGAAAAACCTGAAGTTTGAGTTGTACTTTTTAGTGTGAAAATTGCTTCTGCTGGCAAGGTGTTGGGCGTTGTGGAGGTGTGAATAGATGTTTTTGTGCACAAATTAGAAACTTCTCATCGGTTTCCTATGGTGAGCAGGAACGTTATGAACTTACTGCCGCATCAGGCATGCATTCTTTTGTTTTAAAGATTGCCAAATGGCTTTTCATTCTAATGCCCCCTGGTGAAAAATTGCACCTTGGCCTTGAATTGCACAAAGCTTCTTTCTGGTTTTGGAGAGCGTATTTAAATCCAAATTGTCTTATATACCTACCATTTAATGTGTGAATTTTAGTACAAGGCTATTTAATGAATGAAAGTGGATTGTGCCTTCTAGGAGAAATTAAGGCTTTAGCTGAATTTTTCAGAAAACCTAAAATCAGGTCTAGACTTGTAAGATTCCAACAATAAATTCCATCCAACTAAAGAGGGACTGTTGAGTTGCTGCAATATCAACGCATTTGTGCCTTGTCCTGTGGAGAGTGGCAATTCATTTTAGTACAGCTCTGTGTAAAGGGAAAATTCAGTAATTTGTTTGAAACATGGGTTTACATTATAGGGGTGGCCCAGTTGCTCCATGGGAAGCATCTTTGCCTTTCTGCTCTAGGTATACAGGAAACCTATGAGAAGTAGGCATGTTCTCACCCTATTTGCATAGATATCATCTGATTACCTACCAGCTGCTGGTCCTTATGTTTGATCTGTGTCAACTGTGCCCAGAAAGAACACGCTGAGTAAGATTTTCAGTGCATGGTGTAACTGACTGTTTCACTGTGCATGACAAGGAACTTTGTAATCTTCTTAATCTTAATGGATGTGTCAGTTTCATCTTCCCAGAGGTGTGTCATGACTTTTCACCATCCTTCCTGGAGCAACAAGTTACATTTCAGATATGTCTGTCTTTATGTCTATGAACATCATAATTTTTGACAGACATTATGTTTTTAAAGGTAGGTTGAGGCATCACTTAAGGTTGTACTGTTAATCCATGTATTCCTGTGTACTCCCCTTCAAGGTCGTCGGGGAGTGAGATTTTAAATTCTGCACACACAAGCACACGCATTTGCATGTATGTAAGACTGCCCAAAAGCTTTTTAGTTTTGGGTTTATAATGGAATAATTTAGATTTGCCGTAAAAGCCTGAAACCCTGCGAGTGTTGTGCCATGCCCCGGAAATCTGTCATTCCGCTATTCAGCGGCTTTAAAATTTGCCGGAAAGAACTTGGATAAGTTTTACCGCCAACCCCTCCGAGTCGACACATTTCCACCTTCCTGAATTTCTGACGCCAAACATGGTATGTTTGAAATGAAGAAGAAGAAACGTCTTCCCAGTACAGTTCCCGCCATTTTCTGCACTCTGCACTAACTAGCTAAGCATAGATATATATAAAAACTAGAAGCGCAGCCACCGTGAAGGCAAATAAACAGGACACGGGGCCTGACTGCATCTATTCCGCCCATTTATGTGACAAATATACACATTCTCTTAGTTAAGGGAAATTCGTATTTTTAATTTAAAATGCGAATACTTTCAAATATTCAATATTTTTCATCAATTCGAGAAATACCGGGGAAAAGGGCTGTAGAGCGCGGGAACGGGCCGCCCGCTATCGCGCTTCGTGGTTCGCAATGAATGCACTGATGGCTCGATCTAACTGTGAACGGTAAGCACAGCAAGTGAGCCGTCTGCTAGGCTGACTAGGGATGAGCACCAGGGGTCAGGCGCGACACTTTAGACAACCGTATTTCAGAGTGAGACGCTGAGTATCAGGCAGCAGTCTCGCACTCACCCCCGTCAGACGACCGAGGTTTCTCGTAGATGGTCTCTACTTCTGTAGCGAGATTTCAGAGGGACAGAAGTGCGGCGGCCCTCCACTGGGGCCAAATTTACGCTAAGAGCGCTCACCAAATTTATGGCAGTTGCTGCTCAGATTGACCTCCCGCAGGACCTGGCCACCACAGTAAAGGTATGATGAGACCTGGGGACCGCACGGGATCCCTTTTAAGGTTCCCGACCTTGTAATGACACAGACACCAATCTAAAAAAGGAGAAGTTTTATTCGGTGGAGATATCGAATCTCACAGATTATATATATAGCCCTTGGATCAGGCTCAAATTAATTATGTCCCGTGTGTTTGACCACATTTTCCTGTGAACATTTGTTGCCAAAAGTTAATAATCAGCATTTAAATCATCAAACAGTTTGACATTTAGCACTTATTTTCTAAGTACCTGGCCTTCCGCCGTTCAGCATACAGTCGAAGTGGAACACCCGTTCAACAGGGCTCACCATATAACTTCATTTGACCTCCACTTTGTTACTTTGTTATTACGGCATGTGCCTCTGCTCTAGTTGAGGTGTGATTTCTTGCCCGCCGTTAAAGCACCAATCGGCGCGCCGGCGCAGACAGCGGCCGCTTCCGCTTCCGCCCCTCACGCGCAGCGTCGGCGTTCCGGATTCCTCAGACACGCGCGCGTGTACACACCGAGTAGCGGGGCGCAGCATGGCAGCCGATAGCACGGTGTCCAATGGCGGCAAAACGGCGTGCCTGAACGGCGAGCCGCTCGTCAAGCGCGCTCGGGGCTCTTCGGAGGACTCCGACGCGCCCCGGCTCCCCAGACCAGAGCCGCAGAATAAAGTGACCGTGGTTCTAGGCGCGCAGTGGGGCGATGAAGGGAAGGGGAAAGTCGTGGACCTGCTGGCGATGGACGCAGATATAGTGTGCAGGTGTCAGGTAACGTGAGCCCCGCGCCCCCCCTAGATAGGCATAACCTGGAAGGGTGTGCATGCTCGCATTGCGGCTGTTCGGTAACCGGTAAGCTGCCGCTGAATGTCCGCTTCTCGTCGTGATCGGTGACCGGGGCCATAAGAGGAAGTAGCGCCGGCGGCGATGCTGGGGCGCCGGGTCCGCGCTCCGCTGCTGTGCTGCAATATGGTCTCGGTTTGGGGAAGTGGGGGACGGAGCGAGCTTTGGCGGCGGCCGACTTCTCTCTTACTGCAGCCTGACCCCCTGTTTGTCCTCCTGTGTCTTTAGGGAGGTAACAATGCGGGGCACACTGTGGTGGTGGACGCCGTGGAGTACGACTTTCATCTCTTGCCCAGCGGCGTGTTAAACAAGAACGCCGTCTCCTTTATTGGTATATTACACAGGCTTTACAGCCCCTGCCGGTCTGGTGGCTCCAGCGTGTTATGATAGTGTCGCGATCGTGGTGATTAGTAGTGCATTGATGTGTGCCGCTTTCAAACACTTGCACGCCGAGAGAAGCCTTCCCTCTGCTTGGCCAGGTTATCCATTTATAAAAATCTGTCACTTCCAGACTTGTAATATTTAACCTTCTCATTCCCCCAAGGAAATGGAGTTGTCATTCACCTGCCTGGCCTGTTTGAGGAGGCGGAGAAGAATCTGAAGAAGGGAAAAGGTGTGTTACAGAGAGTGTAATGTTATGGTGACAATGGTAAGTCGCAGGTGTGTTGCATTATTATTTTCATGATGCTTATGAGTCATTGTTTTTAAATTCATGCCAGGTCTCCAGGGGTGGGAGGAGAGGCTGAAGATTTCGGATCGTGCCCACATTGGTAAGTCGCCCGAGTGCTGCCTTATGTGTCTGTGTGCAGTGGGGGCCGCTTGGTAAGGTCTTTGCGTATTTAGTTCCGTTCTCGGAGTTCGGAGTCCGCTCGCGCCGTGATGTCCGTTTTGAGCCGGCACTTAAAATTTCCTGTCTCTGCAAATTTTCTTCAAGTGTTCAACTTCCACCAGGCGGTCGATGGGGTTCAGGAGCAGCAGAGACAGCAGCAAGCTGGGAAGAAGTGAGTTAACGTGCCGGCCTCCCGTCCCCTCTAAGGTTTGGGCAGATTGAATGGTGTCGGGTTGTTCTGGCCCTTTATCATGGACGCATGCTTATCTCGCCCTTATGTGCTGTCTGAAGGCTAAATATATCAGTTTAACGTGATGACTCTCTTGCTTGAGTACTTCAGATAGACTTTACCGTTTCATGCTGAGCAGACTGTTAGTTAGATGGGGAATGCAGGAGAAATTGTTATACAGCATGAAGAATGGAAGCTGTGTCAATCCAAGGTTACACCATCCTGTGTGGGAGTTCATGGGGTGGGGGGAACGTGTGATCAGTGGGTGCTGAAATCCAGATTAAAAAGCCATGCCTTCTGTTGCTTGAAACGGCCCGGTCACAAGCTAGGAGTGGGAGAGTTAGGGCCTGATCCAGAAACTGAATGGATTCTTCTGGAATGGGTGTATTTCTTTGATAAAGTGATTGCATGTCTTGCAGATGTTTGTCATTGTTTTCCTGTGTCAGTTTGTGATGAATGTTCTGGTATGTGCTTGTGTACCTCAAACTCATCAGATTAAAGAGACTGTCGGTCTGAATATTGAAGTAGTCCTTACTTGTCATTGTCTTGTCAGTTTGGGCACTACCAAGAAAGGCATCGGCCCGGCATACTCTTCCAAAGCCTCCCGCAATGGCCTGCGAGTTTGCGACCTGGTGTCTGATTTCTCTACCTTCGAGGACAAGTCAGTCTTCTATTTTGTATCTTTTGTTGTGCTGCTCTTTGTCTTTTTGATTTTGTTGCATGAAATCCAATGCATGAAGTAAAGGTAAAAGTGAACAAAAATGTACCAATATCATTTTGTTGCATTTTTGAATAATCATTCAACAATGATATATATTTTTTTTAAACAAATGAGACATGATTATCTGCCTTTGGGGGAAAGCTCCATTAACACAAACGGCTGAACTACACTTCCCAGTAATCACTGGGAAAATGTGTACCCTATTTGGGCTTATTTTACAGTAATCTATTATTCAGTGCAATATCAAAAAGGTCACTGGTGTAATAGATCCACTCCGTGACCTTGGTAATGGAACACATTTTGTATTCATTGTGCTGACACCACAAATAGAAGCAGATATGAAATGCCGTTTTAAAATGTATTCAAATGTACTATTTTTTCATTTATAAGGCAGCTGTATACTTGTATGTGAATTACTAATTCTCACTTCTGCAGTAAGCTTATGATTTGCATATTCTTCTGTAAAGTGCTATAAAGTACAGGACAATCTCAGGCTTTCTTGTATCTTGACAAGTATTATTCTCTTGAACACTTCCCTTCTGTTTAACTGTAGTGAAGGTACTTGGTGTTGCTCCGTGGGTGAATTACACAGTGTATCGGTAGCAGCTTTGCCTTGCGACTGAGTCTCAGCCCCGACGTAACGTCAGTGCGAAAGAGCAACATTCTAGCTTGTAGTCTGATCACCAAAGTTTTATGAACAGAACCATGCTGTTAATTGGCTAGTTATGAAAAGTACTTTAGCTGGCGCTCTCCGATGTACCTTCTCGAGAAGTGTGAGTGAGTTTCACTTGTATACTTTTGAAAGTATATTTGTGTGAGATGGCAGGTTGGGTAAATCTGGATTGCACGCCTTGCAGGTTCCGTGTGTTGGCTGGTCATTTTCAGGCCATGTACCCCATCCTGAACATTGATGTTGAAGCCGAGCTGCAGCAGCTGAAGGTGAGTGCGGGGTGTCACTCTGTTTATTTACTTTGAGTTCCTTCTTGGTTGCCACAGTATGTCAACGTTTTTCTTTGTGTGTGTTGGGGGGATTTTGTAGTGAGTGTCGGATTGATTAATATGGCTACAAACTTTCCTCATGCGACTGGGAAATTCCATTTATATGTATGTTTTCTTTTCCCTGCTTTACAAGCGTCTAGCATCACTGCTTTAAAGTTAAGTTTATTTGCTGACAACTATTAGAATTTTACTAATACTTCCTGTATGGATTTGTTGCAGATGCGTTGATATTTTTGATTCTGATTTTGATTCTGATTCTGATTTTGATTCTGATTTCATTTGTACATGAAGTAAAAAAAAAAAAAAAATTATTTCAGGTGATTCTTAATGGCAATTTACGTTCAACTCCACAATGTATTTCCTCAATGTTGATCACAAGATTTGAATAACACTGGATTCTTCCTTTGCATCTATAGGGTTTTGCTGAGAGACTGCGCCCCCTGGTGACAGACGGTGTGTACTTCATGTACAAGGCCCTCACTGGTCCTAGCAAGAAGATCCTGGTAGAGGGGGCCAACGCAGCCTTGCTGGACATCGACTTTGGTATGACAGAAATGGAAATAGGCCAAAGCAGCAGCAATGATCTGCTGACACCAGATGTGGCTTTCTGGTATTTTCAAGTGTTTTCTTTACTAGTAGCTGTGTTATGGATAAGAATTGATAACATTGGGCGGGGGTCCAATTTGCAGGGACATACCCCTTTGTGACATCATCAAACTGCACAGTGGGAGGTGTGTGCACTGGTCTGGGCATACCTCCATCACACATTGGCCGAGTCTATGGAGTGGTCAAGGCCTACACAACTAGAGTAGGAGTGGGAGCCTTCCCCACAGAGCTGGACAACGTAAGTGGGCATGTGGTATGTGAGTTAGTGTGTTCTGCTCGATGGATTTCCTGTGTCGGTAAAGGACGTATTTTACGTTCGTGGTTTGCAGGACGTTGGGGCCTTGCTGCAGTCGCGAGGCAGGGAGTTCGGTGTGACAACGGGCCGTCGCAGACGCTGCGGCTGGCTCGACCTGGTCCTGGTGCGCTATGCCCACATGGTCAATGGCTTCACTGCGTAAGGGCCCTATCGCCACACATGCGAGTGTGTATGTATGCTTGCTCCAGGTGTCCTTTTGCCTTTTTTTTTTTTTCTTTTCAGTTTTTTATTCTGGGTATATAGATAAGCAGCTGTTTTGACTAGATGTTTAAATATGTATGCCTGTTCTATCATTTGCACATCTGTATGGAAAGTGGTAGACTGACTTTCTTCCCCACCCCCTTTTTAGACTTGCTCTTACCAAACTTGATATCCTTGATACACTGCCTGAGATCAAAGTTGGTGTAGGCTACACGGTTGATGGACAGTCCCTTCCCAGCTTTCCTGGTGAGTGTGATCTCCCAGAACTTCTCAAATTCACTGGTTCTCAAAGCTTTCCTTGAATGAACAGCAGCCATTCACTGTTCCTCCTGTGTTGTCACTGACAGTCGGATTAAAGTAATCAACTGCTTTTTAAGCTGATGAAGTTCATTTGGGGGTGCTGTTGGTCTAATAGAATCTGGGAACATTGGGACGATATCAAGGTGAGGTCTGGGAACGCCTGCTATAACCCCAAATGCTTTGTGTGGCCTCCTTCATAGCCAACATGGATGTGCTGACCAAGGTCGTGGTGCAGTATGAGACACTGCCAGGATGGAACTGCAGCACTGAAGGGGCTCGGAGCTTCGGAGAACTTCCCCTGGAGGCACAGAAATATATCCGGTTCATCGAGAACTTCCTTCAGGTTCCTGGTAAGCTGAGATCCTCCGACGTATTCTGTAATTGAGGTAGATGGAGCTTAGTACAGGTTTCCTTCCCTGCGTCTTGTAAAACATCTCAAACCCCTGGAATACCCAGTGCCCAGTTTAAAGTACGATATACCACTGAATATAATTTCATGTTGTTTTGGCATACCAAACATAAGTTGTTCCTGTTTGACTTAATATTGTTTCTCTGTCTCTTGCAGTGAAGTGGGTTGGTGTAGGCAAGTCACGAGAGAGCATGGTTAAACTTTTTTAGTCCGGGGAGTCCAAGCACCCGGACTCCTTTGGCAGGACCTCAAAATGCAATAATATCGGGCCAGCACCTGTCTTCTATATTGCTACTGAGTCATTTACATTGAGACCATGCTGTCATCCATATAGGGGGGACAGCACCTTGATTTTTATTTTTTTTCCCATTTGTAAGAATTTCATAATTATTTTCTGGCTGTCCATCCTGAAGCCTAGCTTTTATGTGTAGCAGTTGGTTTTATTCCAGTGGAGGGTTTTCATTGACACACAATCATTGAGCTATTTGCCAAACTAAGGCTTTAGTAGGAAGCATTTTGGAAACGGTGAACACTTTGGTACCTTAAATTGTTATACCCATCCATCCATCCATTTTCCCGATCGGGGTCGCGGGGGCTCTGGAGCCTATCCCAGAAGCTACGGGCACGAGGCGGGAAACAACTCAGCATGGGGGGCCAGCCCATCGCAGTGTTATACCTCTTGAAATAATCATAGTTTGATACAAATGATTCATTCTTGCCATCTTTCCACAAAGGGTTATTTTGAGCTTGAGGTTCACTGATGAGTGCTTATTAAAATGATCAATTTGTTGCTGAAATTTCAGTGCAGGTAAAGTAAAGGGATTTTATATTGATTTTAAATGATCATTTAATTTCATTTAATGATGAAATGAAACACGCTCACTACACACTCTTACTAGCTGCTAATAAATGTACTAAAATCTGATTGAGGTGTGTGTTATTGCATAATGTACAGATGAATCCATGCTGAGTGATGTGAAGTTTTAGTTTGACACCCAGCCAGTGTGACAATCTCTTAAATTATGCAGTGTCCTTTGAAAAGTATAACATGGTACATCTTACTTTTTCAACATTATACACTGCCTGGCCAAAAAAATTCACCACTTGAATTTAAATCAGTAATTGCTTAAGAGCCAATGACTGGATTATTACAGCTCAGCAACGTTATGCAGCAATAAAGTTGAGCTGAGCACCTGAATGTACTGAATGGCCAGGTTATCCCAGCGATGGGTTTTTTCTCTTCCCGAATGGTATGGGCATGTTCCAGGATGAGTGCCAATATTCATCAAGCTCCAGTTGTGAAAGTGTGGTTCGGGAGAATGAGGAATCATTCTCACACCACAGAGTCTTGGCTTTAACCCGATTGAAAGTTCTCGGGGTGTGCTGAAGAAGATTTTACTGGTGGTTCAACTCATGTGCCATCCATACAAGATCTCAGCGGATAATCAATGCAAGTCTGGATGAAGAAAAAATGTTGATAAGCATGTGAAAACTATGCCATGACAAATGTGCATCATAATCAAAGCTAAGGGTAGTCGTAAATATTGGTGTGAATTTTTTGGCCGGGCATTGTATTTATTGCCTGTCACTGGTGATTTTCTACTGAACATATATGGTCAACCCACATCACAGGGGTTGGGTGCAGGCCCACGTGATCTGGCAAAACTTCATAAAACTCTTTGGTCCAAAAACATAGTAGCAACAGGAGATATCAAATGAGGTGTTTACAGCTTTTGCACAACTCCCAAAAAGATTTCATTTTGATTCCGTATGCTGACCCAGCAATGGGGAAAGTCACGATACAGAGGGCGCGATTGTAATGTTTAAACAATTTGTTCCATTTTATTCGACCATCATCTTGTAATGGGCATACTGAGGACCTCATAACTATTCTCGAACGGATGAACGTTGTTCATCTCTGCAGTGCTCCACTTCAGGGATTTTGTTTCTATGTGTAACACTCCATGAGTAGTTCTCCACATTTAGCCTGTCCGTGTATCATCTCCGCAAGGCTACACTCACAAACAAGGTGCTTAAGAGTATTCTCCCATCAATCTATTCTTCCTCCTATCTATTCTTCCAGGTCTTCTAGATTCCAGTCTGGAATTGTAACCCAACACAGCCTAGCAACTTACTACTCAGTCACTGACTGTCCCACTTTTACAGATTCCCCATTTCCTCCACAATGGTTATCTAAGTCTTCTGACCTTGATGCATCCTCCTGTTACAACATGGCTGTAACCAATGAGCATTGTAAAATTCTGCATGGTTTCCATGCAGTTTGGTTTATACAGTTCGGTTTTCATTTTTCTGTTTACATATCTGTGTTACTGGAAACATTCAAGGTCTGCTCCTTGCCCAAGCACACAAGTCAGTTTTAATATAACAATTTAATCTTCAAATTATGTCAAAATCAAGCTCCTTAGCTACTTCAAACTGATGACCCATTGAAAGCAACTGTAGTGACCCCCTGTCTAACAACAAAATAAACAGACCCGTAATACAGTGAGGCACTTCAGAACTCATGGTAGTTACCAATGGGTGTTAAGCTGCACAAGTATACTGGTTTTTACTAATTTCAGTTATATTTATAGACATTGTGAATATAGAGCTAAAACACATTTACTTGTCATAACGCACAGCAGGTGCTATTTTCACACACTGAGCTGTTCCATGGCGACTGGATAGCCTGAATGAGATGATCACAGTGTTTGATTGTGAGGAGCATGCCAGCCTCCCTCTCTGAACTTCACCTGTCACTCCAAAGGAAGCTTCCTCATACAATGGCACACCAGTACTTTCATCAGCTGGAAGGACTTGCTGCTTGATTAATGGTCTTTTTGTCTATGTTGGCCAATCTACCCCGAGGTACCATTTTAAAATTTATGATATGGTAATTATTCTTTTGAGGTACAAATTTAGCATTGGCTCAGAGGTTACGTAGTATGAA
>JAODKL010000002.1:20367559-20384609 GCA_026780765.1 Petrocephalus schoutedeni | reverse complement strand
GGAAGAACAAGGCGATACAGCATCACTGCTCCTTTTGCGGATGGACACAGGTCAGACCACAGGGGGGCGCCCTTGTCCAGCTGCAGCACCTCCTACAGAGCCACCACACAGACACTTCAGATGACAGAGATCAGCCCCCATTAATCAGTGCAAGCGTAACCAAAAAAAGGAAACTACATATTCTCATGCATAGCAAAATCCTATATTTTTTAGCTTTGAACTAACTTGCCATGCATATGATAAATTCTTTGATAAAAGTTGTGGCACAAACCACAACGCTCTTATGGGCAGACAGGGTAAGCCTAAATAACTATTTCCTATACCTGAATCAAGTAAAACAACTTTACATAACAAGAGGCTGTCCTTTGTCCCAAAGTCTCATCCTTACCCGTCTGCTCAGAAAGACGATATCCGTGGACTCGCTGGCTTCTGGGCCACCTTGCAAGTAGAAATCCTTCACTTCCTGGGCAGTGAGGGAGCAGCTAAAAAGCAGAATGATTTAGCGTCACCGTGATACTTAAGACACACACAGCTCAGCTTCGCACGTCACGCGGAGGTACCTAACGTAGAACTCAGCACTGGGCCGGTGGGCGCTGGTGTGATTCAGGGCGATGCCCAGGAGGATGGGCTCGCTGAGGCAGCTCAGGGGAATGTTCACCTGAAAACAAGGAGGGGAACTTGGTTCTGCCGGCTTCCTACGGACATTATTGCCATGTACAAAGAAGTAGCAGTATACCAGAGGGATGCCTTCACCTCGTCCCGGATCTCGGCTTGGACAGAGGAGAAGAGCTCTCTGACTACGGCCTCCTGTGACATCTCTTCCAGCCGGATGCTATCCTCGTTGACCCCCACGCACACAGCCTGCAGACACACAGCCCATTGGAGATTAGCCATTGGTGCCTTCTATGAAGATACACACTAATCATTATGTATTGGCAGTATATGCCCTTATTAGTGTTGCTGATTAATCGTTAATCCTGAATGCAATATTAAGCATATAGTCATAGTACCTATTCACCCTACACTGTATTTACACCTCCGGGGTGTATTTGAATAAGGTCTTGTCGGAGGTTGAGTTTTTCCTGACATTCTGAAGACTCACCTTTGGTTCTGGATGTCCTCCTGGAATGTCCAGAAGCCCCGGGGCTTCCGCCACTTCTTGGCTCCTTCTGAGAAACACCACCAGACTGTCAGTGGTCCGCAGAACCGCGCCAACCCCCAAGGGCTGGGCCAGAAGGGACTCTGGGTCCCCGAACTGGTCTGTCCCCTGTCTCATGAGATCCTTCGCATTCTTGGACCAGTTGGTCCCCAGGTAGTCCTTGTAGCAGGTGAGGCCAAGGTGCAGGGTGAGAACGGTGCATTTGTGCTTCCCCGCGTCTCTCGGCGTGCTGGGGCAATGTGGCGATTCTCTCCGGACCTCGCTCACGTCCGTCGAATGTGTCGTGCCATGTGTCTGCGTGTTCACGTGCAGGCTCACACTGTTCAGCATTCGGAATGTCTGATCTCCACATTTGCACGCTCCTGCCTCGTACATATTCTCAGTGGTTCTTTGTGTCTGGTCTGGCTCAGCCTCACCTCCTTGTTGCTTTGTCCCTCCCCCTTCGGCGCCACTGACCCACTTCTGCGGCCCGTTGTGTCCGGCCTGACCCAGTGGCAGACCGCACGCGCTGTGGACATTTGCTGCGTGAGCTTCTCCACGTTGCTCCTTCTCGTCTCTATCCGCCTCAGGTTTATTCTGCCGCGCGGGTGTAAAAGTGGCCGAGTGCAGCCTGAATTTGGCCCCGTTGAACAGCCAGGGCTCACGGGTGACTCGCTCCCTCCACACCTCCTCAATCTGCTTCTCCAGGCCTGGCTGGTGCTGGCGGTTGTACCTGTGAGACATGGGGGACGAAAAGCGGACGGACTCTCCATCAGCTATACACGCGAGGGGCTTCTTGGCGAGCTTAGGCTGCGGTCGTGCGTTTCTTATTTGGCATTTATTTCTTTCACTATGCAGCACAAAGTCGAAACATATTTCTGGGCATCAGGCTAGCGTGCTGCAATCCACCCTGTCACACCGCGGGTCCCACTGACTGTAGTGTGCGCGACGCCACCGTCCTGTTCGGAGGCTAAATGATTATTTGCATTTCGACCATTATGATTATTGGGGCTCGCAAGAAAAGCAATGGTTAGCCGGTTAGCTCTTCAATACGGGGAGCTGAGAAGCAGAGGGTTCAGACCTGGCCGAGAGTTCCACTTGTAATTGTTCTTCCCTCAGGCCTTTCCAAGGTGCGCAGTGAAGAAGTACAGATACATCAGGGTCCATCCCGCCGACACTCAAGCTGCGTCTTCCTCCACCGCAGGCTCCCTGTCCTCTGATGCTGTCTGTCCTTTTTTCCTCTATAAGCGAAACGCCGGGATTGGCTAAAAATGCCAATTAGACAAATATCAGGATCTAGATTTCGGTGCTCAGCATCAAAGAAAAAGCAAATAAGCTAAGAAGAGCTGAACTGAGAAGCACATGATAAAGGGACAAGCGTAACGGGTATCTGGCCAACATACGAAGTCAGGTAGGATTCACCACATAGGGATAATTTTGATGACTCTTACGCGAGGATGTTTCTTTATTTTTAAATTATTTTCCATTTTTTTTTTCTTGTTTTGTTTGAACTCATCGACCCTGTTTGAATGCAGCAAATGTAGGAACCTCACCACAGAGCTCTCCTAATGCTTTACAATGCTGCCATCTGTAAATTGTCAGCATCTAGGCGTTATGTAACTGCCCTTGGCCTGATCAACACGACAACATCACGTGGGCCAGGGCTTTGTATTAGGAACACAATGCCAACAGTGTGACGGATTGTATTATAACATGCAAGCGAACAAGAACAATCTCCACGCATCATACACATATTAAACCAGCAGGGTGTGTAGAAGTGCATTGAACAAGCAGTACCTGGTAATGGAAAACCACTCTGAAGAGGCAAGGCCTCTACCAGTAAACTAAGCTCTCTGGGACGCCCCTAAACTCAAGCCCTTGGAAAAGTATCCTGCATGGATCTTTTAAATACAAACTTTTAGTAACGCTTTAGTTGAGGGGGAACAGATGATGTAATATTATGCTATTACTAATGAATTTACACATAAAATAAGTCTTACTTACATACTGATTTTGTGTTTGGTAATTATCAATGAATTGTGACATTTTTTTCTCTCAAGCAATTACTATACTTGTACCTATATGTGTTAATTTTAAACACCTTTGTTAACTACTGAAGGAGCAAGTCATGAATAAATAAATACTCATCTCATGTTTGTTTAATGAATCATGATGCATCTTTTATCTTAGGTAGCTATTATATTTGTTCATGATTTTGACTTCAGTAGTAACCGAGTTACTACTAAGTATTTGTGCTCCCTTAAATACTAACAAACCTCTTTTATTACATTCATTTATTTTGTTCTCTGCAAACTAATGTTTAGAATTTACTTTAAATATATTGTTTTATTTACTACTGTATGTATTCATAAGCAATCCGTTTGTGTTGTTTGGGTATATTTCCCATGTATTATTTTTAGTTTTGTGACAAAAACCAAAGAAAGCAAGTGGTTAAATTATTTTGCAACCATCAGATTCCAAGTACGAGCCTCAGAAGCGACACGGTTTCCGTTTTGGTGTTTTACCATTGCTTGCATAGCTAGCAATAGCTAGTCACAAACGAGTATGACGTCTGTATACCACATTGATAAATAACGTTAAAATGCTCTTCGTAGCGTGTTGTATTTGCGTAGATAAATCCCTGAGGTGTTTCTTAGCAAAGTAAAAAAATAAATAAAACGACCTTCACTACGTAAAGCACCTCACCTATTTATAAATACTCAAGGGCGTCATGCATCGAACTGCTCTATGGCCATTTTCAAGGGTAGACATTACCAGCCTATTCCTTTGAATTGCTCTCAGACCACGGTAAGATTTATGCACCTCCGCAGGTTTGGACAATAATAGGCAATAATAACTGGTGAGGAAAAAGGTGTATCGTTTAAAAAAAATCAGTTGTTATATACATGTTATCAAACAGAATTTCTCCCAACTTTCAAGTAGTATGATTTTAACTAGTTGCCACTGATAAAATATAAAACTGTTTTGCTGAAATTTGACGTGCTCTTGTTTCCAGAGTATACCATTTGGAAGTATTTCTTCTGCTTTTTCGTGGTTCCCCCTCTCTTAGAAATTTGGATTATTTGGTTTCAAAACTGTAATAAAGCCTGAGCCGAATTCATATTTAGCTTGTATCTCGTTAACGTTAAAACAAACCTTATAATCTTTGATACTCCACGGTAAGACAGTTTATTATTATTATTATTATTATTATTATTATTATTATTATTATTATTATCCTAGATACGTACAGAATCAAAACTGGACAGCTGTCTAATTTGCTCCTTTCATTGAGAAAATGATACAATGGAAAATAACAAATATTAAAAGAACCAACAAACCGGAATCGCGCCTACACGCAGTGCAGTGGCCATACCTTAGCGCTCTCTTCGCTAACGCTCGCCGCCCGACGCGGAAGCAGCGATATTCGCATTTGATTGGCTCCGTCTTCACCTTCCGCTTTTCTCAATCGTCTCCCATTGGCTACATCCTCCGGACAATTGCGTGTGATAACACTAGGTAATGGCGTCACAGGTGATGCCACCTGTGATGTCAAACCACCTGCTGAGTATCTAAATTACATTTAACTAAAAATTTGTTCTTTTTCATTTTATATGCATTTTATTCTAGTCGAGGGGTGATATTTTTCTGCATTGTGATTCCAGCATGAATGCAGGACATTAGGTAGCGTAACTGAAGGCCTGGCAGTTCTTCTCTTAAATGAAATATCTTTGGTGAACGTATGAATGCGCTTGTAATCAAGGTTAGAACACAATGTCATCAGTGCAACAGCATGCTTGTGAGTCAATGTAAGACTGTTGTGAATTGGTAAACTGTTTATATTAAGAATAAATCTGTTATTAAAATGTGATTTTTTTAACCACTGTTGATTACAATATTAATAATTGTTGAGTTTTTAATTCAACACCATCTATTTATGTGGCAATTACCGCTATTCTAGCATTTATGTTATACATGCACTGGCTACTTTATTAGGTACACCTGTTCAACTGCTCGTTGAAACAAGAAGAAGCTTCAGTTAATGTTCACATCAAACACCAGAATGGGGAAGAAAGGTGATGTAAGTGATTCTTCATGGGATGTAGTTACTAGTACCAGACGGGCTGGTGTGAGTGATTCAGAAACTGTAAATCTACTTGGTTTTCCAAAGAAATGGCCAAAAAAAAACACTCAGTGAGCAGTGGTTTTCTGGTACACACCACAGTCGGGGAAGACCACAGCTAAGAAGAAAAACCTGAGGCTACAGAGGGCACAGGCTCACCAAAACTGGACAATGGAAGATTGGAAAAATGTTGCCTGTGCAACTGTGTGATGCTATCATGTCAACAGGGACCAAAGTCTCTGAGGAAGGTGTAAGGGTCCAACCTGATATTAGCAAGGGGTAGGCCTATCTAATAAAGTGACCAGTGAGTGTAAGTAAAGATTGCTATAAGTTACTTTTACATTGCATTTGCTAAGATACCAAGGATTCAGTATTGGATAACAGACAGTAATAGTTCACTTTAAATTCGGTGTATTATGATAATAGTGCATAGTATACTCTTTACTTTTTAAAGAACTAAAACCATTAGAAGAGATTCAGCGGCACAATGATCCCCTAGATAGTCCACTGTGGCAGAGAAACGCGGAAGCAGTAAGCTAAAAAGCAAATAACCGAAATGAATGGACATACGAGAAGGATCGGCTGTGTGCTTTCTTTCCGCTAAATGAAACGGGACAATGGCCTTTGAGGTATACAGAGTAACACCCCGTGAAAGGGTTAAAGCGCTCAAAGCACCACGTGACTCTCACGTCACGCATAAAAGCCTCTCATATTCACAATGAACTGAAACGTAAGTAGAGCGCGCAACATTTGCCTTTAAATTATTCCAAGTATTCACAAATATCCGTGTGTTTAAATAAATATTCGCTGTTTTGGGAGTTGTAACATGTCATATCTGTGCCGGTGGCAGTGCGATCTGTTTACGTTGCCATTGCTGTCATGGCCACCTCCATAGTGTCTCCGAACCCTGTCGTAGAAACATGCAGTTGCATAACTTGATTTATACGTACGACTGTGCAGTAACGGAGATCGTGTTTGTGTCCAAAATACAGGCTTCTGTATGATTTCTAGACCTTCCTGGTGGCGAAATTTGGTTGCCAAGGACCGACAATCTGTAGTTGCCAACTTTGGCCAGCCAGCTGGAGTGACATTTTCAATTTTCAAAAAACAAGTCTGTATTCTTATTTACATGTATGTAAGAGTTTTATTACCATGTGAATAGTCTGTAAGGTTTGCGAACCACCCCAATACTTTTTATGTAGCAAATTTAGGTAGAAATGATATAGATTGCCGTAGGAGTCTGAAATCGTGAGTATCGTGCCAGATGAGCGAGAGCTGGCAACCCTGGGAATCCCTAAAGAGAGTTGGCAGTCCCTAAAGAAAGTTTAACCTGGATTCTGACCAAATTCCTTATCTCGTTAGTGTTGCATTGTGCATGTCTTTGCACTGCACCGATGGCCGATTTGGCATGCAAAAACACTCCTCGAATGGCAAGTCGGGGTTGCTAACTTTGGTCAGCTGGCCGGGTGAGATTTTCAAGTCTGCACACGCATTCACATGTATGTAAGTCTGTAGGGTCTGCAAACTGCCCCAAAGCTTACGATGTTGCCAATTTTAAGTTTATAATGCAATAATACAGATTTACCGAGTCAGAAAGCGTGTCACACCAGATGAGTGAGAGTTGGCAAACCCTGGCAAATGACCTCAGAATTTAGGAACTGACAGCAGTACATCCTTTTCAAAGGGTTTTTGGGCATAATTTTAATCACGTTAAAGAACAGATGACCAAAATGCCAAAAAAATAATAACTAGTTAGTAGTCTAAAAACCTGATACTGTAAAACCAACCATTGCATCTGACATTATACCGGTTAATATGGTTGCCTGTGTTTATATAACTACAAAGTTTACTGACTTAGTAATTTCCTTAGACCTTGATTCACTGATTGATGAGTTATTCATTTTGTGTAACTGTTTTCCCTCCAGAACTGTTTTTAAATAAGGAAATATGCTGTATATATGTATGTAGCTGAGAGCACAGCATAATCTAGACCAGTTGTATTGAGATCATTTGTTATATATTAGATTAATAGATAATTACTTTGGCTTGTAAAGCTTCACTTGTAACGGCTGTGTTTGTTCTGTAGGTGGGTCCCCAGGCTTGCTTTGCCATTACGTGCTGTAATGCAGCTGGAAGTGCATCTTCGCTTGTGTCAACGGTGTCTCCTTTATTGTAAGAGTGGACCATGCCTCTTCTCTCTCAGCACTTTAAATGGGTATGTGGTTCCCCGAAACTTCTGTAGGTCTTTACTGCACCAGTATGTCATCAGGGCTGCAGTGAGAGCTATGTAAACGTGACCCGGGGCATAGGTCACCCAGTTCTCATGCAATTAGGAATGGGATGTAGGAGTTGACAAGCTCAGTTTCAGTAACACTGAGCTAGTTATAATCCCTATTGTTAATATATGAGAAAGATATTTTTTATTCTGAACTTTGAGTTTATGCAGCCATTTATGATTGTATGACGAAGTAATGGGTATAATGCAAACTTTTATCCCACAACAAAGAGCAGAAATTTACTGGCATTTCATGTTAGCATGCAACAGTAATATGTAGTCTGTCAGCTGTACAGTAGGTGCCATTATCTTATTTGGGATAATTTAAAAATGTGACGTAAATGTTATTTTTTATATGCTTATGCTTTCATATGAATTAGTGTTGGCTTGAACATGCCAGGATAATGAGGGACACTCATAAGTGATCAGTATTGAAAATGTTCATGAATTCATATTAATGATGTATTTTATTAATGCTTTTAAATGTACGTAGTTGCATAGTTCTGGATCCTTGGTACCTTAATTAACTTCTCTGATTTATTTCAGATCTGCTTTGAATTACTACGATCTTTTAGGAGTGAAACCAGATGCTTCACTGGAGGAAATTAAGAATGCTTTTTTTAACAAGTCGAAAAAGGTAAACCCTGCCAGAATGTTGCAAGTGAAATTTGTACATGTACGTGTGTCTGCCTAAGAAATAAATAAACAAATAAATAATTCGATCGATCTGTCTCCCATGCAAGCTTCCCTGCATTTTCCCCTGTTGGGCTGTTCTTTCTGCTGTCCACATGAGGAGGCTCTTGTACCGGGCTGTGTGGGGGGGGGGCAACATGTCAGTAATCCTCGCTCTGTGGTCGGCTGGTGTATGGGAGGGGCCGTGTATGTGTGTCAGAGTCTGCTGGCATATCTGTGGAGAGATTGTGTGCATCTGTCTGTATGTCTGCACTGAGCAGGAGTGAGAGGTGCCAGAGAGTATTGGTGGTGTCAGAGAGCGGCTGTGCCTTCTGATTTGTAGCGTGACTGGGGTGAGGGGCTCGAAGCTGCAGGATAGGGGCGAGCTGTCCCGCAGAGAAGCACTGATGGGAACGTGATAAAGCCCCCACAAAGGGCAAGAACCTAGAGGAACGAGGGGCTCCACAGAGTTTGTGCGGTTCTCTTTGGTGTTCCATTCAGGCGTCTGCTTATGAAGGTGTGACCTTTCGAGGTAGATTTATGGTGCTCTTTTCCTGAGCTGAATTGTAGCATTGAGTCACCATATCTGATTACTTTCCATCTACCTCCAGTCACACTGCCTCTGGCCCAGACATCTATCATAATGTCTGGCCCAGAAAATTAACCGTTGCATGCGTCCTTCTTACATGTTAATGACGTGCAGCGTCATTGATTCCTCCGAGCTGATTGCATAATAAAACATGCAGGAGTTGATGGCAAAGCATGTCCCACTGGACGTCTTTCACTTTTCGAGGAGAGGAAGTTCAGTGTTGGCCCTCCCCCTGTGTTTCCTTACACTGCCCGCCTGCTTGTCCACCCTGATAAGCTGCCCGCAGTCGTACCTTAGCCGTCTGGCTCCGGGCACGACTCCTTTCCCCGTCTCTCACCAACATCTCCCCTTCCTGTGGTCTGGCAGTTACACCCAGATAGCGATCCCAAGGACCCGAGTTTGCACAGTCAGTTTGTGGCCTTGAACGAGGCCTACGGGGTGCTGAGCCGCGAGGAGTCCAGGAGGGAGTACGATCTGAGAATCCGACACCGCTACCATGGTGGGGAGCCTTTCGGCCCGACGTATGGCTACACCTACAAGCCCCCGCCGAGGTGAGGGAGAGGAGCAGCGCTTACGGTCAGTGAGGCACCGAGATGCACCTTTTGCCTCAGCCCGCAGTTAGGCCGTAGGCCCCGTGTGAGGCCGGGAGAATATCGATGGATAGCTGGTACCGACCTTGTGCGAAGCCCCTGATTGATGGCAGCGATTCCTCAGCCGGACACCGCTGAGCCGTCGTTTCCCCCCCAGGAGCGCGGAGCAGGCAGAGCGGATGCGATACTGGGAGCAGTTCCGCTACGCCCCGCCGCAGGAATCCAGCGCGGAGCGGCGGCAGCGGCAGAAGAAGCAGAACCAGCGCCTGGTCGGGTACTGCGTCCTCGGCATGCTGGCCAGCGCCTGCATCCACTACCTTGGCTTCAGGTATAACTTGATAAATCCAGAAGGACTGCAGCCCTTCGCACAGCCGTTACAGTCTTTAACATGGACACACGGGTCGAGTTGCGACCAACCTGATGCCATAAGTTAGTAGAGTTTCCATAGAATGACTGTGATTTTTCCATTTATTTTCATAAACAATCAGAAAAGTGTTTAAGTACATGCTTTAAGACCTGGTGATGACCGCGCTAAAGACGTGGTGAAGGTTTCCTCCCAAAAGTAATGATGCCATTTATAAAAAGTGTGACAAGTGCCAAATGGGGATGCACAAGTGACAACCGGTAAAGACATGGGCGGAGGAAATGGGTCAGCGCCTGTTTTGGGAAACGAGAACCACCTGTCAGCTTGGATTCTCCCGTTATTTCGTTCTTCCTCATTTATAAGCCTTTTTCACACATGACCTTTGAACGTTGTCGGGGGAATCGGGTCTGGACATTTTCCGGAGACGCCCTTTCGCACATGTGGCACACAAATTGTCCGTGCCGGATGCATTCAGACCTACTAGGAATGCTCCAGTTGGTTTAGACGAGGGGTGGTGCTGGGGTTGAGCAAGCAGGAGGCACCGTCGGTGATCTCTGCTGCGGAAAACGCAGCGTTTCGTTTGCAGCACTACTGACAGAAGCCTCCCAATCTCGCCCTCTCTCCAGTCAGCCATGTTTGTTGGGCTCTTCTTCATGTAAGTGACCCTGCCATTTCACCCTCGGATGTTTGTATCCTTCCGTTTTTGCGCCACTCGTCGTCAACGCGCACACTCGCCCGCGGTGAACTGCGGAATCCTCCCTGCCCCACTCGCACATAGGGGTCAAATGGAAATTACCTGGACTCTGTACTAGGGAGCTAGTAGGCTAAAGTCTGTCTAGTGACCAGTACGACTGATTCGGACGTTTGTGACACATGGAGCCTCTTTGGGTGATGCCTAGAAAGGTTCAGGATGACAGTGCATGCCTGAGAGGGGCTTTAGTGATGTACACAAACTACCTATCATTCAGAGCCCTTGCAACGCTTATTTTTTACTTCACATTCTATGGTCAGCCTGATTAGGTAAATTTGTGTCAAGGTACAGGTGCTTATAGTCTTTCCAGATGGGAAGAGGCAGATAGGTTTATTATTGTGGTTTTTATTGTTAGATAATGGCAATATCAGGATGATGTCACAGACCTTGTTTAAATTAGTAGATGCTGTTTTCAGTTGTGTTACATTGGAAGTTCCGGATAATACAAGCACTTTCAAAATGGTAGTGAAGTAATAAAGGAAAGGTATGATCAAATCATTTTTGCCTTGGATAATAATTCCCTCAAAGTGCAAAAGTTTTGAACATTTTATTGGAACTGTAAGATGTCCCCACTTGAGGAATAGACTGGGGATGAGAAATGGGACCTTTGTAGTTGTATCTCTGAGTCCATGGTTTCCTGTCTTTATAATCAGCCAGAAGAGTGTGAATATCACAGGGCCTGCAGTTGGATTCAGGAACTATTGCATTTCAGAACATCACAGATGGGTGGATGGAAATTCCAGTTTTGAGTTTTAATCCAGATGTGACGATACTTACATTGGCAAATAGCATTAAGGTGGCAGCGAAATGCATCCAATAATTGGGTTGAATCAGTAGGTAAGTTAAAATAAATTAAAAATCAGAGTGCAAGAGTCCCTGTGGAACCCAGTGGAATGGCTGCGCGAAACGGCCCCGCAGCAACCCCAGGGAAACTGTGCAAATTTTGAAAATGCTACGTAGAGTTTATATTTCACTGAAGTCTGTTTACTTAATGTCTCTGCATGTATGTTATTGTTACCTGTGCTGGAGTGTGATAACGCTCAATGTTTGTTCATGTTTGAGTGCCATGTGAACCGTGCAAAGGCTAAACGGCCCTGCTTTTGTTTAAAAAGAACATTACAGTGGGGCTTCACACAGACCCCTCTGTCTCTGATACTGGATTTAATAACAAACCCATATCTGGAGGGTTCAGTAAAAAAACGGAGGAAATGGCACCGCTGGCCACAGTAAAATATTTACGGACTTTTCAGACGTGTCTGGGTTTTTATAAACAGCTGGCTAATAACATTGTGGATGAGCTGATATGGACTGTGTCCAGCATGTGAGCGTCTGAGGGGAGTTCTATTAACGACAGGTTATGGGAAATAAAACAAGGCCCCTTTGCCTGCCGCCTTCCAGTGGCTGGAACATCCTGATTAAGGGCCCGACGATTTAGCACCTTGTTTTGGGAAAGGCAGAAGAGACTGACTTCTTGACCTTGTTTTCTCTCCACACAAGTGCTTTTTAAAAATTATTATTATTATTATTACTATTCACGTGTGTGTCCTTTCAAGGTATGCAATTAATCTGGAGCTCCTGTCTGTGTTTTGTGCGTGTTGGCCTCACCTCGTGAGCAGGAAGCTAGAGGAGATGCACAATACCTTCATGGACGAAAAGGACAGAGTGATCACGCAGATTTACGATGAGTCCAAAGAGAGGGCCAGGTGAGTAACACAGCACGCAGACACACACGTGAGCTGTGACTAAGCACATTGTTTTATCGAAAATGGAATAGAATGTAACACAAGGGAATCATTCTAGCTTCTGTCAATTTTTTTCAAGGTGACACTGGCGCGGACAGAAATAACTCCCTTTTCTTCTTGCTTTCATTAATGTACTTTATTTGGATTTGGACATTTGAAAGCTAAGCTATATAGTAATTTCAACGCAAACTTTATTCAGCTAAACTGAAATTTTTATATAATTCTTTTAATTACCTGATGATGCGGTTAGAGTTCCCCCTTATTAACTCTGAGATATTGATTTAGTGATTATGCAGAATACTGAATGGTTTCTGCCAGTGATTTGAAGGAAGTCCGTTTCAGTGGTGCTTGTGTATTGAGGTTCTTTATTGATCATGTGATTAAATATTCACAGAGGATGACCATAATGATAATTACTTGTCATGTGATTACCATGTGTCTAATTTTCAGGATAAATGGGTTCCAGAAGCAGACGGAGATCTTGAGGCAGAAACACGCTGAATTTCTGGAAAAATACAAGTCGCGCAGGGGTAGAGATGACTAATAGGATCCGGTTCTGATGGGCTGACAGTATGGGGGTGCCGGTGGGGGATGGGGTGTGCCAGGAAACAAATTGTTACGGGTATAATAAATGACACAAATGCCAGCAGCGGAACTGGGTGGATTGAGTGGAGTGCTGTGGGGAAAATCAAATTGTATTGGAAATGGATTTGGGAATTGTAATATAAGATTCTACCATAAAACAGGGATGCTGGATTTTTACAGGTTAGACAGATTATGACCTGACTGATCCCTGAGACCGCAGGTCTTTACTAGACATGATTGCATCATTGTAGCAGAAAAGGTGAAGGCGCACACGAGTCCCCATAGAGCTCGCAGCACACCCAGCATAGGAGTTTAAATGGCTAGATAGCACTTGGGTGAGAGGAACTCGGACTTGAACTGCCAATAAGAAACGTCAATGAGATGAAAAGGTCAGTGCTAGTGGATAGGTTATAACTGTACCAGTTATAATAGTTTATTATTTAAGAAATTATTAAGAAATGAAAATATCTTAGCCAATTAAATACAAAGTGAAAAGAATAGTTTGTGTCAGTAATTGTCTTTATATTGGCGCAAGTCTTCTCCTTAAGTGATATTCAGTGGTTAATTACTAAAATATCATTTCAAGAATGTTCGATATTTTGGGGGAATGTAGATTCCTTCAGCAATTTCAGCAATACAGGATATTTTTGTTGTGGTGAATCTTGCATCATCCTGTAGCCATTTACAGAGACCACAGGGATTGGAGCTCAAGTCTGCCCTTGCTCCTTATATCAGTGTTTCCCAATCTGGTCCTCGGGGACGCACAGCCGGTCCATGTTTTTGCTCCCGCCATGCTCCCTCCCAGGGTTGGAGCGAAAACATGGACTGTCTGTGGGTCTCTGAGGACCGGATTGGGAAACACTGCCTTATATCGCTTTCAGCTCCAGCCATAACTTCAAACGCAGGCGATTGAGGGACCCCAAAGACACAGCTGCTGGCTTGTTTCCACCCCAGTGGTGCAGCTTTAAGTATGTGTTGCACTAAGGACCTGTGGCTTTTTGCGCACACTTTTATTTTTTAAGATAAATTTTCACAAGTAATTAGAATGAGGTGCCTTTCTTCTGAAGGTCTTCACCCTGGTTGAATATCTGTGCTACACAGGAAGGCCCTTCAGTGTGAGGGATGTTTAAGGCCGCGATATAGTCCTGCAGGAATAAACTAATGCTGTAAATCTGAAAAGTGTTAATGTTACTTGTTGCAGAACTAAGTACTGAGATTTCAGTATCACTTCACAGTGAGTGATTAAATCTAAAGCAATACAGCAGAATTTTCAACTCATTACACACGAACATGGGCATAAGTGCTTAATATAAAGTCTCTTAAAACCGTTCTCTTTTATTACTTCTGTTGGAACTGACATTCAATGCTAATATTATGCATGTTGAATCCGCTAGATTTTTAAATATTGTAGAAGGTATTTTAAATGTTTTCTTTCATAGTGTCAAAAGCAGACACTGCCGGGTTATTATGGTAATAGGATAACCGTTTCGGACATGGTGTGTTTTCCAGTTAATAAATACCAGTGACACACGAGCTACTGTTTGTTTAGCTGGTTAATGTGAGTGCCGTAGGTGTGCTTAAAGCCGTGGGAGGTGAAACACCGGCAGGCTAATTGAGACTGACACGGGGGGGGGGGGGGGGGGAGGCGACTTGTAAACCGGACTCAGGTTTTCAGATGCGCACCAACCGCCCACCTCATCCTCCTCCTCCTCCTCCCCTCCACGAAGCCACATAATTAAGAGAAAAGGCGAGGAGGAAAGACGAGCGAAAAGTGCAGTGAAATTAAGTGACCGGCGGACAGGTTGAAGGCGCTGGTGTACCTGTGACTACCGACCGCCTTGCGGGGACTGCTGCCCTTCCACAGCGGGAAATCAGGCGGACGGCGGCTCTGCGGTCCCTTTCTTGCCGCACGCTTTAATTTTTGTTCCAGAGGGCGAATTAAAATCGCATCATATTCATGAAGAATCGACTTTCTCATTTCGCGAAGTCTACTTACTCATCGGGCGAGCGGAATTTTTTTTCTTCTGTTTTTACCCTTTAATAGCACCCCATTCATCTAAAAGGTGGAGAAGTTTGCGCTCAAAAGAAGAAACTGAACACCCTTGATGCCCGGCAGAGCGCAAATTGAGGCAGGGGTGACTGGTCTCAACTCTGATCTGTCCTTAAATTCGCTAGCTACCCGGAGTGGATTCAGAGCCGGAACCGGTTTATTGGAGAGGATTAAGGAAGATATACGCCTGGAATATCCACATCGTTCAGACCCGACTGCCACGGATTTTAATCGAGTTTAATTTTGGAGAAAAAAAAAATCTCGTATTGTTGATACTATTGAATGACCTTTGACGCGTCCTCGGTCATTTATGCCTAGCTACCTCGCTAGAATTAAATTCGCTTCTCAGATATCCAGAACTCCTCCTTATTCCATAACTGTAAATACAACTGCGCGCAGTAATTCGTAAAGATAACCCTTTGACTTCTGAATAAGGAATACCGCTCGTTTGGGTTGGAAGAAAAATGTTTTTCGGCTTGGTACTAAAACGGAAACGATGTAATAGCATCGGGGCTGTTTTACGCTGAATGAAATTAACTGCGCGTTTTGACAGCACACATCTTAAAGTGGGACATAAATTAATGCGGGCATATCATTTGTGTGTGTGCAATGTGGTATGATAGAGGCTGCCAGTGCACGCCGTGGTTTGGAAATTTTATCCTCCGGTTAATCCCTGCTGCGATGGATGTTACGGCTTTAACCGTAGCCTATACGTATAGTTGCTCATAAATTTTAATAAGGACGGGAAAAGAAGAAAGGACAGCAAACGAAGTTAATTTACGGAAAGGGTTCCACTTTGTGTCCTTTTTTGGAAACATTAACAATGGGGATTAAGCTTCAAGTTATTCTAGGAATGTTTCAGTTCGTCTTGGTTACCAGAATGCCCACGTCTTATGCCAAGGTATGTAATTCAAATGTACATTTTATACTTTAATAGAAAAGTGTTTAACTCCCAACCTGGATTCGCGCCTGGAAATAAATGTGATACATTATTTGTGTTTTGTTTAGGTTGGCAACTTCTGAAATAACATATCAAGGAGTCCTGTTTTGATGTAGCTGCCTAGCACCATATCACGATAAATGGCTTGTTAATGTCTTCGGGGTTTATGGTCTTCGTGTTTGTACCCCGCCGGTCATTGACATAGACACCATCGTTTTATTCCCCTCCTTAAAAGAGCATTGGCTCCAGAATACGGCCATATGCCTTTATTACCATGTTAAATGTAAGCGCACAATGCCGGGGCTGCCAGTGACTGACATGTACTTTGTAACAAATACGGAGCGGAGCGGCTGGTGTACGTGACCATAGGGCGATAACTGAACCCTATTATCTCCTCCCAGGCAATCGCCAAATTCACATAAATTTTATTTACGTCTACTGTCTTTCTTTCAAGAACATGCAGTCTACTGTTTTGTCGGGAAGAACCCCATTGGCGTTGTATTAAAAAAAAAAACTCCTTTTAAACCGTTCAGCCTGCTGATATCACGTCTGCGCCCATATGCTTTGTATGGAGAAAAAAAAAACTAAACTCTTGTTAGTTACTCATTAGGCAATTCCTATCATTTGTTTGATCTTGTCGTAATTATATTTGGTTGATAAAGTAAATCCAGTCCGAAAGAGGAAATATTATCTTAATGAACGTTATGCAACATTTCGCGTTTTATGACCTGCAGTCTCATAAATTTGTCTTACATTTTGCAATACAGAATTCGAAATGAAAGGTGTTTGCTTTCTGGTGATGTCCTGGTTCGGAGTGCTTTCCAGTAACTGCCATAACCCGTATTATTGAGTCGGAACAATAAAAGTAAAACCCTTACATAATCCAGTTACCATCTTGCCCTGCCTCCGGGGGTACGGCTCCCTCTCGGGCAAACCAGAACTCCTCACGGCCAATTCAGCTATAATATATGTGAGGGAATAGAGGTGTTGGGGGGTGCAAATCCGTGCCATTCTAGGGTCTGCCCAGCGCCTCGCAGCCTTGCTGGCTGGATCTGTTTAAGCAGCTGTGGGCCGCCTTGTGCAATGAGGCTCGGAAAGTGCCAGGCAGCCCCTTGCGCTCCTCATGGCAGCGGCGCCCCGGCTGATGCCCGGCGGCGCGGACGCGCACCTCTCATTCTAACGCCGGTCGTAAGCTCTTAAAATGACTGTCAGGGCGATCCGCTTCGGCTGG
>JAODKL010000002.1:20333857-20347612 GCA_026780765.1 Petrocephalus schoutedeni | reverse complement strand
TACAGTGTATGTGTGTATAATGATGATAATTATTATTGCTGCTACACCATCTGTGCCCTATTTATTGTCTGTGCAAGTGTACAAAGGTGTGTATTTGTCAGTCGTGTTATATATTGGTGGTAACAATATTAATCACTTCATTGTGAATGTGGAGAAGAATATTAGTAATAATGTTGATAGAGGATGAACCGTGCTGTTAACATTAACCAATTAATACAATGTTCAAGTCATTAAAGGAAAACGGCTTATTTTTGAAAATGGTTGTTAGGGTGATTTCTGACCCTTCCTGTGTTGTGTTCTTCACCAACTCAGCTTTTGAGTCCTTCAGTCACTGTCTCGTGCTTCTCCCCATCTGTCCCTAGTGGCCTCTCAGAACTCCCCAGCTAATTTTTCATTCAAGGAACGTTTACTGAACATTACGATTGTGTTGTGAAGTGAAACGTTCAAAGAGTCACGGTTTCCTGTTGTTCCGTGATCGTGATCACGCTACTACAATTACTACTACAGCTAAACATAATAATGTATAAATGAATTAAGGGCGTGGTACAGCAACAGTTAAACTTTGCACTTGATACATGTGTTTAGTAATACTTCATTTTCTCTACTGTACAGTGTTCAAGAGGCATTAATGCATTTGGAATGTTATAAAGTTGGGATTCAAGACATTGAGATGATCCTGTATATTTCTTCAGAAAACGTCCAATTTTAACAATACTCACCCCTATTGCAATACTATAACACAATAGTTTACCATGGAATTATAATTTCAGTATTACTTATGTTAAAAGCTTTGTTCGATAATGCTGTTAACATTAACAACGCCTTTGTTTAAATGAAAATGTGGAAATAACATCCCATTGACGTTACAGTAAGAGTGTTCTCTGCCAAATCTGAGACATGATAGTGGCCACATTTCTGGGAACGTTCCCCGTTAGTTTTTGTCGCTCTAATGAAAGACAAACAGGGCGTTAATTACTAACACTTACTGGGAGTGAGGGGGATCAGTGTAAATGATGCAATACTATGAAAAACAATATTGTCTTTCCCCTCCATGCTGACTCAGTTTCGGAGAACACTAACAGGGTGATGATCAGCATCTGGGCTCCTGTTTGGCACCCTGCCTCTTGGATGTACATACAAGGAATTTTGCCAGGACTTAACTTATCTATTTAACACCAGAGAAGTCAGAGGCCAGTGCAGGCAGTAAAAAAAAAATCTGTCTATATAATAAAGTAAAAGATTTTACATGTGAGATTTTGAAGTTATGAAAATGACATGCTCTGTATTCAGATTACATAACAGCACGGCAGTTTATCTCTTTCCATTCATCTCGAAATCATTCCCTAGCCCCCGCATGTCTTCCTCTGTCAATATCTATCTCCCCAGCTACGTCTCTCGTCTGCTCTTTTCATTTCCATCTATAAACACTGTCCTCGTGTTTGTTTCTACTGTCTGTGTGAAGTGTCATGTTTTTCTTATGATAAAAAAAAATCCAGCCAGCCATGTTTTCGCTCCGTCTTTTGTTGAAGCAGCTGTGTGTGTATTTTATGACATCTGGATAGCACAACTGTGTGTGCATGATAGCATCTTTCCTGTGTGTGAGAGAGAGAGAGAGAGAGTTTATTATGATAACACCCAGGTATTACTAGCCAGTAGCAACAAATGGTTTGTTACACTGAAGCCAGTTTTGTTTTGGAAAATGCACCGCTGTCAAAATTTGTGTCCTGTTTCTTGCGGAGGGCTGTATTGTTTGTTATTAAGTTTGGACTGTACTTGGGAATGTGAAGACAATTGGACGTGATGAGGAGACTCGTGAGCAGAGCCTTGATACGGGTGAGGGGAGGAGGCGATGGAGGGGGGGCCTTAGCGTGTCAGCACTTGCCGGGCTGGAGGATGCGGGCATCGTGTAGGCATGAAGCAGGAGATCATACGCCGACTGTCTTATCTGTTTTCAGCTTGGTGGCTCGTATACCCCCCATTACCACTCACTTCTAAACTGGCCTCCTCCTCTTTCATGTCCTTTCATGCTTTATTACACTCTTTCTTAAATATACTGACTAAATTTATCAGGAATTCAACCACATCCCTGTGCACAAACAAAATATTCATATTTTCCAGTTCTATTGGACTGAATGATTTTTACGGATAAAGAATTATTTTGCAGCATTTCAATTTTGTATCAAAAGAGTAATTTTCATGACATGAGTGTCATGCTATAAGCTTTAGTTATGTAAATATTACAGTTTTCCTTGACTGTTTTGGCACATTTCATGAAACATATAAGATGACATTTCATGACTATAAGGGCATTTCTAAAAACAGTTCATGCATATAGCACAACACTATGGTTTAGTGACTTACCCAAAACAATTAGCTCATGTCTCAAAAGCAAATAACTCCACCAAAGAACTAGTCAGAGCCACCAAAATGAAAAGTACAATCAGCATCGTTTTAACCACGAGAGCCTAAATGCTTAGATATATTGTCAGTATGTGAGTGTAAGTGTGCTGCTGAATGATAGTCAGTTCCCACTCTCATTGTCACTAATTGACCATTCTTCATTAGCAAACTGTTACTTATTCATGTCAAAGACCCCAGTTTCAACATTACAAGTCTCTGCATTACAGTATTTAAAGTTCACTGGCAAGAGGAAGCACTCGTATACACATGAAACCTTTTCAGATCTCAGGACACAATACAATAGCAAACAAAATAGTCACAAAACACTGTATAACACAAAAACAGCAAAATGGCAATACGAGAACAAAAGTATGTGCTGTGGGAACAAAAAAGACAATGCCATATAACTTCAATTTATGGAATATATTTTTAAATCATTTTGAAAACTTGGTTGCTTGTGGTGGCTAACACGATGGTCACACGCATACATAGTTTTGGATGTAAAATTATTACAATGGGAAACTACATAATCTATTTTGACCAACAAGACTAAAGCGACTGAAAATTGTGCCAAATGATGACACCTGTAAAATTGCATATATGTACAAAAACATTTGGAAATGTGTGTGAAGCAATGAGAAACGATGTTCTGTTGTGTAGAAGTGACATTGTGGTGTGGGGATTACACTCGTTATCATTTGAGCAATGCTCCAAAGCAATCAAGAAAACTGTAAAGAAGACAGAAGTAGATTATTGCGCTTCTTAGCGGTGAAACTGACCTTATTAGTTCTAAATGTAGGCGATGGCGACATCTGCTGGCAAGAATGACGTTATACTTAAATAATTGAAATGCATCTAATGTAACGTTTAGTTTTGCCTGCATATAATCTCTAATTTTGTTTATGTGTTACATATAACAAGAATGTCGCAGTTCCTCGTCCTTATTATTTGCTGTTAGGTGACGAGTTTCCCGTCCACGAGTGTCGTTTTCGTGTCATCATGTGACGCCCACGGTGCATGTTCTAAAGGACATAGGCGGACACGCGCAGTAGTAGACGTGGCGGTGACGTCAACATCCGGGGAGTGAACCGGATCGACTCCCCAAACACCGACAGAAGAGACCCTGATTATATAGAGCGAAACAAGGATTTACCGGTAAGCGCCCGGCCTTTTAAATCCTCCGTGCTGAAGCACGTTAGCAGGTAAAGCTCCGCTTCACAGCCATGTATTCGTGGGAAAAAAAGGAGCCGTGGGAGTTTTTTTTACAGTTAGCCGGCTATGTCGGGAGCATAATATCATATTTTACCAGCGAACGCAGTATTGTCTTTCCGATAAACAATACATTTAATACATTTTTAAAAGTAATGCGGTAATCCATTGTTGTCACGGTGATCAGTTGAAAGTTTGATCATTTTTATGCTTGTAAAGTGTTTTTTTTTTTTTTTTTTACATAGTTTCAAGTTTCGCCGGCGCGTAGGACGTTTTAGCGATATCTGAAGCAGCCAATGGCTTAACACGGTTGCGAGTTATTATGATTGACTTGAAATTCGTCCAATCACGTCTATAAGAAGATCGGCTTGAGTTATGAGTAATAGGGTTGTTGGCCAATAGAATAGGAGATGCGATTTGGGTAGGTGGGAATTGTCATTAACGGGGATGTGAACCTGTTCGCTTGAGGCGGGCTTCATAAAGCGAAAGTGGTAGGTTGTGAGTGTAAAGAGCGAGTTTAACCACAGTATATATGCATCTAGGAAATTGTAGATGGTTAAAAGTCGTTACAGACTTTTAATATTGACGTGAGATTTAGCGGTTGCCAGAAAAAATGTTTAATAGCCTATCTGTTTTGATTAAGGTTGATCTTTTCAGTTTGGGATGGTCTCACAATCAAACGGACAGCAGTACATGTTTTACCAGGTGATTTAATATGAACTCTGTCAGTGACAAGCCCACTTTTATATTTAGGTTTTTGTAGAATAAGTAAGTTATGTAAGTGGTACTACCTGTTGTTAGCAGCTGTGTGTTGTTGGCTGTGAAGTTCGATGTTAAGTTGTAGTACTGTTCATTCACGGTTAAGTCTTCAGTTTATTAGCACTTTAAGTTTTTTTTATAATTTACTATTATTTTAGCTTATTCGTTCATGCTCAAAATATGTGCCACGCTCTCGGTTATATGGTGCGTTCCATTTGTACTCGTAACTCGTAAATTACGAGTTCACGACCGGAAGTTGCATCGGGAACGCCCCCCGAAGTCGAAATTACAAGTCGTGAACTCGTAGGAATCGACACGACCCCGACTTCAGAATTAAAGATGGCTGCGCCCTTTAATCAACAGAAGTTTTTGTAGTTTTATTAGCGCTTGCGTCTTCTGTGACTCGTGTGTGACGTCATTCCCAGTTACGAGTTACGACTTACGAGGTAAATGGAACGCACCAGTAAACTGGAACGCCGTGAACTCGTGTGTGACGTCATTCCCAGTTACGAGTTACGACTTACGAGGTAAATGGAACGCACCAATAGCTTATATTCCTGGGGGGCTGCAGACAAGACACTGGTATGAGTTTGAGTTCTTTGGGCTGTGTGGGACCTCTTATGCTCTCCTGTTACCCACAGATGATGTGATGGAGTCTCCATAACCACACATCGCCGCCACGGTCCTAATACCAGGGAGCAGGGGGTGTATCTTGGGGCCTCCCAGACACAGTTGCAGCTGACCCATCCACAAGACACGCCCACCCCATTGCCTAACACCAGCGCCATGTCTTGCCGGGATAGGACTCAAGAGTTCCTCTTCGCCTGCAAGTCCCTGCAGGGCCGACAGGTGAGACGCTGGCTACTTTCTGCCATCTGTGTTTGGTGGTGAGGGTGCAAGGTTTGGTGTTTAACTCTCCTCTCTCTGGATAGAATGGGATCCAGACGAATAAGCCAGCTCTCAATGTCATCAAGCAACACAGTGACTTCACATTGATGGCTAAGTCAGTTCCCGTTTCCCTGCATTCTCATTTTTTCCTTTGGATTCCCCGTAGAACCTGTTATTTTATATTAATTTAATAAAGTACATGACAAGTCGAGGGAGGTGGGGTTAAATAGCATTCTTTAGTGGGCATGTCACTCATGTACACAGCTGCCAGCAAACTTGTGTGGAGAATAGAATACCTTTTCACACATAATTGCAATATAATTAGCAAGGCACATACCTTTTAGCATTAGCTCTGTGCTGAAAAATATGTATTTTTGATAATTGTGACACAGTCATTTTCATATAACTGTAATATAAACATTCACTCTCTAAACATCTTTTTGACCTCTCCTTGCAGGAGAATTGGAAAAGACTTGAGTAACACCTTTGCCAAACTGGAAAAGCTTACTATACGTAAGAACTGATGTTTCTTTACCCCATGTGATACTGTGATTATGCTTTGTGTGGTGGCTTTTTTGGACAATTTTTTAACGTGTGTGTATGTGTATATATATATATATATGGAGTGAATCCTGAAATACAACAATGTCTTTCTTTTATAATTAGTTGCCAAAAGGAAATCTTTGTTTGATGACAAAGCTGTGGAGATTGAGGAGTTAACGTATATCATTAAACAGGTGAGGCAATACATTGTGTTTTGAGTACAACCTTTGTTATAACTTTTGCATGTACGAACCCCCGCATGTATGTGGACAGCATCGCCAGCACAAAGCACAGGGAAATGGCCGGAAAAATGCAGGACAAAGAGGGCGGGGGGGTGATGTCTTTCCTCACCCCCCCATCCCCAGTCTGAAATAATTCCACTCGCTCTTTCACTTACTTCTGATTTTCCAAAGCCAAGTCTCACTGATTAACTCAGCATGGTTGTGCCTATTTGCAAATTATACTTTGGGCATTAATGTCTTCTGACTGGGGAAATGTAAATGTCTTGATCACAGGATATCAACAGCTTGAACAAGCAGATAGCGCATTTGCAGCAGCTGGGGCTGTCCCGGAACGGTCCCAACGGCAAACACGTGCAGACGCATTCCAACACCATCGTCGTGTCCTTGCAGGTCAGGATCAACATCGGCGATGAGTGCATGACTAGAACCTGCCGATAACCGTGTTACTCTCTTTCTGGCATACTACTTATCAGTTTATCTGTATCTTGTTGTAGTTTCATTCGTTAGATTTTATGTACCGTTACGGGGTATATGTGTGGACTTGTTGAGGCTGGTAAACTCTCACTGGGCTTTTCTCTGCTCTAATTTTGCAGTCAAAGCTGGCGTCCATGTCAAATGACTTTAAATCAGTACTGGAAGTCAGAACAGAGGTAAGACTTCATGGGAGCAATTTATTGTCAAAAAGGTGCAGATGTTTACAGGCTATACTATACATTGTATTTCTGGCAGAAGGACACAATGACAAGTTTGCCACCAATGATTTGAATTGGGCTGGTCATAATTTTAGTTCTTGCATGTATCATTGCTATTGAATAAAAAATATTTAAGTATATCCTCCTGCTACTAGGTCAGACACAATTTGTTGTATCAGTTCATCTCCAAAACATAACTGAGCAAGATTTATAGCAGGGGTGCCCAACTCCAGTCCTGGAGGGCCAGAATCCAACATAGTTTGCTGATTTCCCTGCTCAGATATACATATTAAGCCTGGTAATTAGCAGATTAAAATGTGTTTGAGCAGGGAAGTTGTTGTGTTAGATTCTGGCCCTCCAGGACTGGAGTTGGGTGCCCCTGATTTACAACAAGCACGTTCACAGCAGTCCCCTAAGTTAGGGGTTCCCAACCTTTCAATGTCTGTGGACTGGTTTACCTGATACAGAATTTTTCACGGAGCAAAAACCCCCCAGCATCCCAAGGCCCGGTGTAATACTAACCACAGACTGGAGGTTGGGAGTCCCGATATCCAGCTGTATTTGGACTGCTATTATGTTAACTGTTAACTATGGTACTTTTACTTCATTATATAGTTATCTGGCTCCTGGTCTCTCTCAGTCCCTCTCATAATGGGTTTCCCCTCTCTGCCCCCCTTCCCCCAGAACCTGAAGCAGCAGCGTAGCCGGCGGGAGCAGTTTTCTCAGGCCCTCACCCCTGCCTCCGCTTTACATGCCACCAACTTCAGTAAGATCACACTGCACATCTTTGCTCCCTTTCAGTAATGGTGAAAATGGGAATACACCCGAATGAGCATGTTAAGCTAGCCGAAATCCAGGTGTGGCTTTTTTTTCTCTTTACTAATAGTTTTAGTTCATGCTTCTCGTGATCGCCTTTCCCAAATTTGTAGAAACTGGAGAAAAATTGCAAACTGCTGTTGGATCGCTCTGAAGTTTTTCCAAATTTCCGCTCCACACCCGGCCTTGTTTCTGTCCATCCTGAGTTTCTTCAGTTGCTTCTCTGCTTATCGTAGCGTGTCCCATGACGTGTCCGATCCCCATTCTCCATCTTCTTCAGAGAGTTCGGTTTTGATGCAGGATGAATCGAGAAGATCGAATGAGGTCTCCATAGACATGGACCCCCGTGCCAGTCAGCAGCTGCAACTCATAGATGAACAGGTACCTCTCAAGATCCAGTATCATGATGGTGGTTGTGCTTAAAAGAAACTGTTAAATGTTAAACTGTGGGATGCGTTTCAGTCACTGATTGGTTCGGTCATAACCTTTATTGACCCGTTGTGTAGTTTCCCCTTCTTGAGAACATGCTGTAAAATTTGGGAGATCATAGAGGTCATAGATTACTAGTCAGTGTCGGCTTCTTTGTGTTCCGCCCTTCATCAGGACTCGTATATCCAGAGCCGAGCTGACACCATGCAAAACATCGAGTCCACCATCGTGGAACTGGGCTCCATCTTCCAGCAGCTGGCACACATGGTGAAGGAACAGGAGGAGATGGTGCAAAGGTGGGTCAGTGTTATGGTGTATTAGGACAGGAGGTCAGTCTAAGAGGGACAAAGGATGTGGGAGACGTTTTTTGGGTTTAGAGTGCTGGGAGGGGAGTAGAGGAGGAATGTAGAGGATCAGGTCCTTCGAAAGGCAGTGCTTGACTGGGGCTGTTTGCAAGCTATGTTATGACACATTGAGGGTCATTTGGAGTGTTTGGCCTTTGCAGTTCTGTGTCCTTTTGCACCAGCTGTCATGCTCTCCGTTTTCCTGCTTTCTCAGAATCGACGTTAATGTGGAGGACAGTCAGCTCAATGTGGAGGCCGCGCACACAGAGATCCTTAAGTACTTCCAGTCCGTCTCCTCCAACCGCTGGCTGCTGATCAAGATCTTCTTCATCCTGATTGTGTTCTTCATTGTCTTTGTTGTCTTCCTCGCCTGAAGAGGGATCGGATGGTGGAGGGAAGGGTCAGGGGGGGCTGCACAGTCACTCATATCGGAGGGAGGGGTGACAGGGGGAGATATGGGAGTGCAGGCGGCTCTTTTGAGAGTGTGTGAAAGTGACAGGGAGTGAGAATGAAGAAGCGTCCTTAGCTTTTGAAGGGTTTTGGACACAAGGAAACTTTCTGTATATTCACAAACTTCTCCTTTGTGGCTAATGATCTCCACCTCGCTCTTGGAGGGTAAACATTTTGAAAGCTGCTTTTTTGGGGAAACTGGCCAAGTTTGTGTTTTGATCATTCTTATTTTAATTTTTATTTATCATCATGTGACTATTTTTAGATGTTCCAAATACCATTGACCTTTTGAGAAGTGCCCCTCCCCCATAATAAATTAAGGTTTCAATATAACCTTAACAATGAACAACAAAGTAGGAAGTGACATTTTCTGAAATACAATGTGCGTAAAACTCTGACACCATATTTATGCTGTTTCCTGACCTTTTGCCTTCTTTTGAAAACTGACCCCCATAATAAATATTAAGGTTTGTATATAACCTTAACGACGGAAGCAATTCTTATAAAGTAGAGGGCCCAAACTTGAGGTTTTCATAAGGGATACAGGGTTCTGAAATACTATGTGTGTAACACCCAGATATATATTGATGCTTCTTTTTTTTTTTTTGTATTCATCCATCTTCCAAATGGGGCATAGGCGAAAATATCTACCCTTACTCTATATATGTATCATCCTTAACAGCTGGGTCTAAAGTTAGGTGGTGCGTCCCATACAACGCAAGATAGAAGAATAGAAAAACACATGCAGTGACGTGCCCAAAGCCAGGAGTGTCATGATCTGCCATTGTCTCCCATTCTTGCTCTTTATTTTTCTGAACATATTGTGAGCTTGTAAATCCATTTTTGCCCATTTGTTTGTCTTGAGTTAAAGTGTATCAATTTTTTTTGTGTAGTGCTCTCAGATGGTTGACATGACCTTTGTTGTTTGTTTTATGTATGAAGTTTAGGCATGTTGCTGAACCCTGTATTTGAATTATTTAAGGTTACTGTTGTAACTTAAATTTTGATTATTTTTTTTAAACGGAGCAACATTCCTACTTTATAGAAAGACTGGGGAAAAGGCAGAATATGGGGAGAGAGTGTGAATTGGCTTTACAAGGTTGGGAGCTACAGTAATGACTTTGGTTCACCCATCTCAGCCTGCGTCCTGAGGTTTGAGAATCCTGCTCTCACCTGTAACTGCAGCCTGTCGTACTTGGTTCTTTGTTACTAAATGACTTCCTCAGGTAATCGAATGGCTTCAGTGTGTGGAGATGGGCTCGGGAGCCACCGACAAGCTGCCATTTTTAAACCGTTAGCTGACAGAAGAGGCTGCATCGCCACTTCTGTGACTCTCAGTATTTAGACCTGGCATCTTGCCTTTTTTGTATCTGCTCCTCCTCTCCAGTCAGTTGAAAAACTTAATGTAAAAATTTTCCAAAGAGGCTGTCAAGTGCAGGCGAGGGGTCTAAAGCGTTGCTACTCGAGAAAGTTGTCTCAAATTGGCTGAAATTAAAAGTGTGCTCATTTTTAAGCTTTACATATTCTTATACAGGATGACCCCGTGTATCTGATCTTTTCCTCAGTTTGAATACATGCACCCCTGTAAGCTTTTGTTAACTGTGTCTATGGCACTTGGTACACTAAAGAACTCTGAAACAAGGGGAAAGTTTGGCATGGATACAGCAGTTTGGGAAGTTGGAGATGTCCTGGGTGCTTTTTAATAATTAGTCCCGCCCCCTTCCTCTACTGGTTCAGTCCATGAATGCCGCACCCTGGGCGGAAATGTACATAATGTAGAATGTGACATTTTGAAGACTGTAAGCTAATTTGTATATATATCCGGTGGACAGTACAGGGTTAGTTACAGAATAAGTTTGAGTGCGGAGGCCAAATGAGGATAGGGGAGGGGTCACTCATTTTTATTGCGGTAAATTATGTTGTCTAAATTTCTTCACTGCACCAGACCTTGGAGAAGTTACTTAAGGGACATCTTGGACCCAAGACTGAAGGGTAACAATGTGTCTGGATGCATAACTGCTATTCACTTTTCTGGATATTTCTAGGTCATCCTCTAGTCATATTCTAATTTCTACCTCTCCCTCTGAAGAAGAACTGTGAATTTAACCAGTGTTTCCCAACCTGATTCCTGGGGAACCGCAGACAGTCCATATGTTTGCTTTCTATTGGGAGCTGGGAGGGAGCAAAGATATAGACCGTCTACAGCTCCCCGATGAGCGAGCTGAGAAACACTGCATTAAAGAACAGCATAATATCGCAGGAGGGTTTTTTGTGTCAGTAATGTCTTTTTATCACACCTCTCCTGTTTGACTCTAGCTCATGCTTGTAGTGTACAAACAACAGTTAATTATTAAAACATGTAAATATTAAAATGAGCTGGAAGATGTTTCTTGTGCTGTTCTCCCCTGATTGTGTATGTTGTCTTTTTTTAACCCTTTAAACATGCTATTACAGTGTGTTACAGCCCTGCTGGTTCCCATTCAGGTTTTGTAAAGTTCTGAGCACACAGAGGCTACTGAGCTGCAGCGCTGCCTTTGTTTATTTGACTTCTCATCCTAAGTGTACTTCTGCCACAATCAGACGACAATGCATTACATTCCATATTGCTTTAATATTCACAAAAATATTTTGATTCAAAATTAACAACACTATAAATTACGGCATTTCTCATTTGAATACTGCTGGGATTTTCAGGAACTACTAAGTCAAGGAATGCAACCCTCCATGAGTTTGTTGATGGACTGCAGGTCTGTAGGAATGTGTGCTGTATCACGGGCGATGCTAAGGTGCCATCTTTGCACATCTTCCTGAGTCTTTTATATACTCCGAGTGATCTCTGTTCTGAAAATCTACATTGTAGAAACAAGAAAGTATGTTACACCCTGCCCGCTTTGCACGTCTGTCCTCCCCTTGCTACTGACATGTCTCGTTTCTACACTCCAAACCCACATAGTTGCTGCTTCAGCACTAGCTTCTCTCCTCCACTGGGGTGATATCTGGCATGCTTCTGCTCCGCCCTCTCCTCACTGCCTGCACGGACCGGTCCAGATCCCCTTCCGCCTCCTCGTCCATCCACATCGCCCCCTCCTGCAGGTTGTTGCGCGAGCCCCCCAAGGCCATGCCCTTGAAGGGGTTAACGAGGAACCTGGACCGGAAGGATACGAAGGAGAGGCTCCTGCTCCGCTGCGTGCTCCACTGGCTGGCCCTGGCTCGCATCTCGGCGTCACTCAGGTCCCGCTCCTCCTCCTGCTCCAGGCAGTCGCGCAGCAGCGAGCGGAAAAGCCCGGGCACTTCGTGCACGTCGGGCTCGAACTCTGACACCAGCTTCCTGAACCTGGGGATGAAGGTGGAGAAAGTCGAGGAACGTTCATTCCATCCCGCAACAAGTGGCAGCTTTTTTAAGCAGGGAGAGAAGGGGCTGGGTGGGGTGAGACAAACGGCGCTTTTCCACTGCCACCAGGAACCGAGCCGTACCACAAAGAGACGGTTTTCCATTGTAAATTATGCGAGTCATACCTGGTCCGTACCTGCACTGACGTGGCCCTGCTTATTAGTATTACTAGCTTACTAATATAGTACTACAGAATGGCTGAACGGATTGGATTCGTAATGCAAAATAATGCTAATTCCACTAGCGTTCAATCCCAACGTAACCGGGCAATTCTCACAGAAATGATGGCGGAAATTAGCATATACGGTAGTTAATCATAATCTACACGGTGTCAATAGTAAACCAGCATCTCTTTAGTTTTATGTTGCCCTCCAAACCCGGCTACACCTTTTCTGATGCCACCCACGTGCAGTGAGCTATTACCGCGATCTAACTAGTGTTTCTTTGCAGTATGGGTCAGGTACAGCCAGCGGAAAAGCACCAAAAGAGGACATTATGAACATTTGGTTCTGCCCCGAACAAATCTGGGGGAGGAGAACATTTGATCTTAGGGCACCATAGTTTCATGAGCATAAGAAAAGCAGAACACTGAAAATAATTCCATAAAACCCACAAAACAATGAATAAATAACTTTTGACAAGGGCTGTGCTGTGGGTTTGACTGAGAACAGCTTATAATGGAAGAACAGTGGTTTCAAATATGTTTAAAAGATACAGTTTCAGGCAGTTTTGCCATTTGTTATGTGTGGCTGGTGCAGATGGATTGCAGTTGTTCAGATAAAACCGATAAGCTGTTCAATGGAATTCTTCAATAGTATGGAGTAATGGTAAGTAGTGAAAAGTGGGAGTATTTTTCATAACCCCAGATACTATTTGAAGCTTTAAGAGTCATGAATATGATGGGTGGTGTTATGTTTTCACTCTGTTTTTACACTCACGTACGTTTGACATGACAAACTATCTTAGTCATAGTTTAAGAACTGTAGGAAGCATTTTTTAGACTTGCTTGTTCTACCAGTTATCTAGACCAATGTTTCCCCCGACCGGTCTTCAGGCACTGCCAGACAGTCTACATTTTTGCTACTGGGAGCTGGGAGGGAGCTAAAAATGTGGACTGTCTGGGGGTCCCTGTTGAGAAACGCTGATTTAGACTACTGACATCAGTTTGTCCAGCTTGTGGCCCAGTGAATATCTGCCTCTTGATAAAGAACGGAAGGCACGGGTGTGATGGTTCTGCTGCTGTCACACTGTAAGTACTCCACCTACTTCAGGATGATGGGGCCACACTGGGACGGGGGGATTTTAGCGCACAGGGTTTGCAGCTCCAGCACCTCCCCGGGGGAGATCTCAAAGGCCACCTTGGGGCTGGAGTCGGCCAGCCAGGTGTAGTCCACGGCGGAGCCCCGCCGCCGGACCTGCATCGCCCGCTCCTGCCGGATTCGCTCCGCTCGCTTCACCAGGGCCCCGAGCTCCAGCATGAGTGTGCTGGTGACCAGCTCCTCAGTCGAGCGCTGGCCTGGAACCTTGGGTGCGGCCGAAAGTACTGCTGACCAGGGAAACATCTGGGGGGGGCGGGGTGTTGCCTGTGAATT
>JAODKL010000002.1:20305803-20330903 GCA_026780765.1 Petrocephalus schoutedeni | reverse complement strand
CTGACTTCTTATGGAATGTTTACCTGGGATGTGAGTTGAAACCCAGGTATATTCGGTATACATGACACCTCCAGGAAATGAATCCGTTATCCCAATTAACGAGAACAGTTTCCAGAACTTTAGCCAACGTTATGTAAAAGTCTTCTCAAAGTTCCTAATGGAACGTTATTTCCACGTTTTGCATTTTAACAAAGGTACTGTCATTGATAATAGGATAACATTATTTCCTGAACGTAATGTTATGGGTAATTAATGTTGAAAATGTCTGGTTAATGAATATCTTATTTTATAAACATATAATTTTTTTATGAAAATGCTCTATGTGTATCTGTAAACACACCATCCAGTCTTGAACCACAAGCATTTAACACGTAAGCGACCCGCTGCTGTACCATGCCGTTTATGGTTTTTATACATTACTATTCTTTGTTGTGGCAGTTGTATTAGTGTGAAAACGTTCTTGGAACATCAGGAAAACTAGGCACTCTGATCGTTTCCATACCTTCATCGTAACATTCGGTAAACGTTCTTAGAATGTGAGCTGGGTAACTACCGGATTTATTACACTAAAATATCTGATCTCTATGATAGTGGTAAAATGCAAATATTTTAGATAAAAGTGTAAGCTAAGCAAATTAATCGTAAAATAACGAACAATAGTATTACTAAAAACTACAGCAAGATATAAATGATCTGAGGCTACTGCGAGGTGCCATACTTCCATAAGGTGAAGTGTTGCCTGAACTGGCCGCCAGGTGTCGCCCGCGGGCAGCTTCTCCGAGGCACCCCCCCCCCCCCTCCCCGCCCCCGCCCGCAGGCTCCGCCGGCATGGCGCGTCACTGCTCCACACCTCGTGCCTGTGCCGCGCGGCTAGCCGGGGGCGCGAGCTCGGGCTGGATGGTTACTCGGGCGCCGGACTGCGGGTTAACTGGCCGGCCGCTAGTCACTGGGAACTAACCAGCCGCTTGACTAACGTGGCAAACTGGGGTGAACTGGCGAAGCTCCCTTCGCCCGCGTACGGATAAACTTTAGAACCCGAGAACTGGAAAGGAGGGGCTTTGAGGGGTAAGTGGACACAATTGTCTAGTTTAGCGACCCTTTCACAGATGTTGCCCGTTGAGATTGTCTGTGAGATGAGGGCCGTTTCACAGCATTGCTGAATTCTTCGAAATGTTTTGTTGGCATAGGGAATTAAAGTTACCCCCCGGCCCCCCGAAGCGACGTTTAACCGACCGTCTCCAGAAATATTGGAATCGACTTCAGTTGTGCCGTCCGTGAGGGCTGTTGACATTGTTTTTCTGCCGCGGCTCAGGCTGTTTGGTTAACAGGACGCGACGTGCCTTAATCCCAGCTGACGAGAAGTCGGAAAGATTTAATTGGTCTCGGATGGCAGTTCTAATATAATCATTAGAAATAAGGTATTATTCTTTTAATACTTGAGTGATTTCTTTTGAGAGAACCTGAAAGCCACGCTGGTGTCAGTTGTTCGGGGCGACATCGAGACATATCACTGTACAGCTCTGGATGTCCATAGTCCGCCTTATCTGAAAGCGAGCTGGTTTGTTCATTAAAAGCCCGATTGCGTTCCGTCTCTCGGCTGACGCGTCGGTTTGCGTGGCGGAGTCCCCACGCCGGGCGACGCGCTGGCACCGCCGCTTAAGCGAGACCTCCGCGTCCTTAGACCGAGCCAGTCCTACGTACAGTCAGCATCCACGCTGTTTTCGCGTCCGACCCGAGAGATCTCCATTGTCTGCAGCTGTTGGAGGTTGATAGCCAACCATGCTACACAAAACACATACAATTCTTCAAGAAGACATGCAATCCTCAGTCATATTTGTAGTCGTAATGTTTTTGTATTAAAATTGCATTAGAAAGGACAAAAGACTTTATAAATTTTTCGTTTTGTCAGCCGCAGAACAATGCCAGTTTGACTCGGTATTGTCTAAAAATGCACGATAGATATCTAGATAGATAGGTGTACTTTATTGAGCTCAAGTGGGAAATTCTGTGGCGTCTGATAGTACCTCTAGTTTCTTGGATGGTCATCTGACTACCAAAACATGATAAACCTGTTGATCCTGGTTCTCCCAGTGTGCAGGTTAACTAATTGTATGCACATTTTATATGTTTTGATACAGTGTCTGTAGTTCTGGGTGCAAGTCTTGGTACCTCCAGTTTCACTTTGCTTTAGCTTGAAATATTTGTTTTTATGCAGACGTACACATGTGATGGTACACTTGAGGATAATTATTCACAATCCTGATTTTCTTCATTTTTTGTTCTGTATTATTTCTCATAGCGCCTGGGTGTGCTTCTTTTTCAGGGCATGTGGAAGTATGTGGTGATTTTGTTGTAATTTAATTTTTTTTTTGCATCCTAGACCTGAACTAAATAAAAAACCAGTGGTGTACAGTCATCTCTGATTCACTGTTCTTTTGTTTTTTTTTTTGCTGCAGTTGTTGAAAAGCTCTTCAGTATTTCCCAGCTGATTGTCCTTTAGCCCAGGAGGGAGAAGTTGTTCTATTTTGCACCATTATGTTTCCATGGTGCCATAGACAAGGGCAGAGTCACCTTATAAATGTTGTTCGATTTGCTTAAGCTTACACTGACCCAAACATCACTTAGCATACAGATGTCCAAGTGGATGCAGCATCAAGCTGCTGCTTTGCATGTTGTCATGGATATGGCGGTTAACGCTGACCCTTTTTCTAATTTCAGCAGATTTTGGCATCTTAGTCGGATGGCGTGACTTGTTACTTCTCCCGGCTGGACGCGCAACATCAGCAGCATCCCTGCGAGTCGTTCGTGGTTCTGAGCAGTGCCGCGATGAGCTGGGCTGTGGATGACTGGATGGTGGGGCTCTCGGGCCGGGCCCTGCAAAAAGTGCGGGAGCTGGAATCCCAGCAGGAGCAGCTGAAACGGGAGAAGCAGCAGAGACAGCTAAAGCTGGATAGCACAGAGGCTGCTCTCAGCAAGCAGAAACTGAAGGTATGTGTGTTTGGACAGCAAGTGTGCACTGTAACAGAGATATTGATATGTAAACACACCAAAGTAAATGCATACCAAAGCTAGTTTAACTGAGAGGTGAAGGAAGTGTTTTACTTCTGAAATGCATTTTATTGGGCTTTTTTGTCACATAGATGAGGAGGCACTTAATAGTTTTAAAAGGTAATTGCATAGAATTAATAATGTATTAAATACTTGGTTGGTTTCTTTCTATCAGTTTTCACCACTAGATTTCTGCTGAAGCACCATGTATTTCATTGCTTCAGTAGTAATTCAGTATTTCAGTCCAGAAATTCTGTGTGCAAGGGTAGGAAAGGCTTTTGGTCAGATGTCTAGTTTTGCAGTCTGTATGTAACTGTACAGGTTCAGTAACACTCTTCCACCCCATCCCTGTCTACCTGCAGTATGATGAGGTACGCTCAGAGCTGGCAGTGGCCCAGCGGGACTTGCAGAGCTGCCGGGAAGAAGCGCAGGCAGGGCTAAGAGCCCGAGAGCGCCTTTCCCAGGAGCTGCAGATAAAGCAGGCCCAGGTGTGCAGCCTTGAGGGACAGCTGGATGCCTCCCGCACGCTCACTCAGTCTCTGACGCAGGAGGTCAAACGGTGAGACTTGGCAGATAGATTGTGGTGCAGACTCCTTCTGTGTCAGACGTTATGTCACTGCTGCTCACATTTTTCGCTGTGCCCGCACTGCAATGTTAACGGAATCATGTTTAACAACATTTCTGAAGAGAATGGAGCCTTGTCACAGTGATGGCATGGAAAGTACATGTGTTGTGAAAGTGGTAGAGAGTAGGCAAGGTTCTTCCTGTTTGCTGTTTGAATGTTAATTGGGGTTTGGGGGAGTATCCCCCACAGCTCCCAGTTGGTGAGAGGCTGTGCTTCTGATCCCCAGGCTAGAGGCGGAGCTTGAGAAACTGCAGAATGCCAGCAACTCTGGGGACTCAACACTTTTCTCTACTCCCTGCTGGAGCATGTCCTCATCAAGGGATAATGGTGGCTACCCAGTCTGTCTCTTTTTCTTTCCTCTCCGCTTTCTCTTCTGCCATCAGTATGATCCCTTTCTTTCTTATTTGGTTTTTTGCTTTTCTGTTGGAAATCTCCTATTGCTCTACCTCTGTCTGATGCAGTTGTTATGTTCTGCAGGCTCACAATGGGAAGAGAGGAGTGAATACAGAGGAGAGGGTGAAATTAAAGCACTACATGCCCGAGTATGAATTAATCATTCATTTAAGAGCTTCTGACACTGTCCGTGGGAATGTTTATCCTGTCATCCTAACCTAATTTTTCATGTTATCCTGCAGCAATTGCAGTTTGCTGATTGTAGTCCCCGATCACCGCTGGGTGGGACTGTGTCCCCTCAGCAACCACACAGCTCCACACCTGTCCGCCGACCAACCCGACGGTCAAATTCCAGTAATTCCTCGGCTGTGTTTCCGTGGGAACGGGAGGATGCTTCATCTGCCTCTAGCGGAAGGCCTGTTTTGCCACTGCAGACCACAGCAGAAGTCAGTGATGTTCAGTTTCATCAGGACTGTGGGATGGAAAATGACCTCAGAAGAGAGATTGATGGTATGTGTCGTGGCATAACTGGAAAACATAAAAGTGCATTGAAAATCGATGTATTGAGAGATTTTTTCTTTGATATACTTTTTATATATATTTTTTTGTGATAGCTCTTTTTTCTTTACATTTCTCTTCTTTCTGGCACTCATTTTTCTTTAGCATGTCCTTTACATACATGCTGCACTTTGCAATATTTCTTAACGTCTTTTTTTTTGCAATGCACTTTTCTTTGCGTTTCACTATCTGACCTCCTTTGTGAAACAGTGTGAGTGGGCGGGGTCTTCAGGGTGTCTGTCACTACCTGTTCTGTACCACCTGTAATCACAGTACTGATTTGTACCGTGCATGTTTGAGCATTCACAGCGTTTCGTGTCCCGCATTACATTTTCTGGCCCTGCCCATGCCTACATCGCACTACTGTTTCTGGCACTGCCCAATCTGTTTGTCCTGCCATTTTATGGCAAACCATATTGCCTGCATTTACATTCAATAAATATAATTGATGCAACAATACATTATCAAGCAATTTCGTATATATATTGAATATAAGATAAAAATTTGATACAGCGCCCAGCCCTACATCTACCAGTAATATGGCCACTTTCAAGAGGAAGTGCTGTTTTGTGTTTTGGTCACACTTCTACTACTGCATTATAGTACAAGGTTGTATAATGGCAATTATATGTAACAGGGCTTTTATGAAATTTGCTAAATTTTGGTTATTTTGCACTGGAGAGTCCTAGCCAGCTCCCAGATAAGTGAATACCAGAAGCAAGTTAATTTCATGACACTACCGTCTGTTAATAAATAACCAATTCATCGATTTGGGAAAAACTGAATAATCAGCATATTGTTCATATACTCTTTGTTTTAATGATTTTTGAAACGTCAGTTGTCTGTTTGTCCCAGCGAAGCACTTCCTTGCTTGTTAAGTACAAATGTGCTTTTTAAGATAACATTTAACTGGTCTCAAAATTTCTGTGTGGCTGCAATTTATAAGTGTTTGCTGAGCATGCATATCTCTCCCATAATGCCACAGAAACCTTGTGCTAATGCACCACCACCCTGCATCTACGTTACCCTTATCTGGTTTTCCTCAGAACAGGGAGTAGGGGAATGGAATGACAATGCAGGCAGGCCGTCCCAGCAGGCGGCTTAATATCAGTGTTGGGTAGCCTGTGCCTGCTGTTGAAATTTATGAACTATATGTTTATCTTTCCCTTTATTTCACATGAAAACATCAACATGTTTTGATATTTTGTATTTCATGGCATGGTTGTTGAGGCCCATGATCTGTCTGTGTTGGCATGAAATGAACCTTGTTACTGCTTTAGAACCCATTCCCTTGTTTGTGAATCTCTGTGTCTAGTTTTCATTTCCCAAGATGGGCTTTCTTCTCCCAGTGTGTGTCACCATGGCAGTTTCCTGTTGCCGTCATCATAGCCTGAACTGTAGTCGCCATAACAACAGGAGCACTAGCACTGTGGACACAAATTTGAAAAATAGATTTGGTAAACAGACTAGCAGAGAGATACACATTTATACCCAGGGTAGTAGTTCTGATGCACTGTAAACCAGTTTACGCAAGCTCCAAACTGATGTGCAACTGCATTCACACTAGATTTCTAGAATTTTGTTTTTCTGTGTTGCAGGGATATGTCCAGTTGGAGCAGAGTACAGTTCCAGTATAGAAATCTGTTTTATTATTCAGTTTCAGAATGCCTGTGATAATAGTAATGAACTTCAGAAGCTCTATGATGATAATAATAATAATAATAATAATAAGCTATTATTATTATTATTATTATTATTATTATTATTATTATTATCTAATAGGAGTGATAGCTTATACTATAAGACTGTAGTTTGACTGCAGAAGGGCAACAATCAAATTCACTTGCTGAATCCAGAAGTTCCGGCTTTAAAGTGTGCCTGAATGAGAGCAGTGTTTGCTGAGTGCATTAGTCCTGAATGCCTGGTATTGTTTTTCACTCAGCTCTGTCACTCACAGCTGTGCTCATCCAGCATTGTGGATGTTTCTGTGCCACCAAAAAAAGTGGGAGGAACAAGTGGGTGATTTTTTTTGTTTTTGGAGGGGACACTTACTGTCAACTTGTGAACTAAAAAGTGAAAAGGGGGCTATAGGCCTGTGTTGTGGGATAAAATAGATATTTATTAAGGAATTTGGAACCACTGGAAGAAGAAAGACCTGTTGTTTGTGTGTGACATTAGTGTTTAGAACCCCGGGCTAGCAGTATGAGTCATATTGCTGTGCCTGTTTTTAACAACTCAAAGGATAAATAAAGAAGTGGGTTAAAATGATTCATTATTCTGATCTGGTTATGTTTTAAGTAGCCTGGGATGATGTGTGAAATTAGATTTGGCTCTTTTCAGAAAGTATGACTGATTTCAGAAGTATTTTAATGCGTAGCGAATGGTATATTTATTGGCAGTCTCTCACTCTCACTCTGCCTCGCAGTCCAGCGCTCCAAGATCCAGGAAATGCAGACCTGGGTCCAGTCTCTGGAGCAGGAGGCACGTTCTGCGTCAGAACAGCGCCGTGGCCTGGAGGCCCAACTGGCAGAGGTACGGGCCCAGCTAGCGGCCCGGGAGCAAGACCTGACCCGAGCCAGAGAGGAGCTCACCCGGAGCAGCGCTTCTGTGGAGAAGGAGGCGAGCAAGGTGAAACGGGAGCAAAGACCTGTGACGGACTCAACAATGTGCCATTTCTGACGTGCCAAGCACTGGCTTCGGCTTCGGGTGTTCTCTGTCATCTGTTGATTATTGATTCACCAATCATAAATTCATCCTAGAACAAAGGAATGTGATTATTTGCCCTGTTGAAGTGTAAAAAAGAAAAAAAAAAATCACATTTTTTAAATTATGATTACTTCAAAGTTTCTCCAGTATGAGTTGGAACATGGCCATCTGGGTAATACTTTATTTGTGGGGCGCAAATAATGTATTATTTATGTATTTATTAACCACAAACTGAGTCTTGGTTACATACTAATGTCAGGGTCGTTCATCATTAATGAATTGGGACACATCTTTTATCTCAAGCATTTACTGCATTTGTTCTTATATCTGTTAATTCTGTAAGCCTTTGTGAACTACTGAAGAATCTACTGACAGAACAATTAATGAATAACAAATGTGACATATTGATCTCAAATTTGTTCATTATTAATGAATCATGATGCATCTTTTATCTCAAGCAGTTACTATATTTTTTACTATAGCAGTCAGTTCAGGAAATCTTTGTGAACTACTGAAGGAACAAGTAATGCATGAAATACTGATGTCATGTACGGCCCTCGGTAATGAATCGTGGCACATCTCAAGCAGCTGCTATATATTGTGCCCCCTCAAATAGTGCTACCGCAATTTGGAACCAGAGTTTTTCGGGACGACTAGCTAGCACATACAGTATAGGTGATAACAAGGGGTTTAAGTGCTTGACTAGCAGGCCCTGACTCGGGCTCTGGCGCAGGTCCTGGCTGCTGAGCAGAGGCTGAAGCAGCTGCAGGAGGAGCTGAGCTGCCAGAGGCAGAATGCGGAGAGCAGCCGCCGGAGTGCCGAGCAGAGCAGGAGAGAGCTGGAGAAGGAGCACCGCAGGGTACGTGCCTCTGCCTGGCTCTGCCTTACTGCATTCCGCAGCCCTGGGGGCTTTGCAAGCTGAACTTGTGTGCAGGGGAGTGTGGATCCTGCATATCAGGCAGAGGACATGCAGGGGGGCCACTTGGACAAGTGGTACCTTGTAAATGAAATATACCATGCGTTGTACATGCACTGGCTTATGGCGCGAAAGCAGTGCTGATAGGCACTGGCCGTGCGCATACTATATGTGCAGTGAGTATTGTGGCACCTTGCAGGAGCTACTGGAGCTGCAGAAAGACAGGCAGACCATGGAGAGGGAGCACCAGCAGGAAAGCAGCAGGCTGAAGCAGGAGATCCAGCGGGCACAGACGCTTCACAACACACTGCAGGCACAGTGTGATAAGGTACACGTCTACAGACACACACGCCTGTGTGACGGTCTACTGCTCCCGAACACAAACAATACCACACCGAATAAGCCATATAAAATAAAACCAAGCAATGTATTAAACTAGTAAGAGAATTAAAAGAAATGCTTCCGGGACACTAGTGTGACATTCAGGCATCCACAGAGTTTAGGTCTGAACTGTCAAGCAGTGATATACCCACTGGCTTTTCTCTTGGAATCTAAAACACGCATGTTGCGTAACACCGGGATTTCATCTGCTGTCTCGCTGTGTTTCTCTCCTCTCACTTCCTTGGCTGATCTGGCTTTTTCTTCCTGTCATGAGAGTGATTTGCTCTATAACTTACTAAACTAATGTGACTTTCCTCTTCTCTCTGTCTTTCAAATTCTCTTATTTTCTATGTCTGTTTTGTTTCACTCAGTGGAGTTTTGAGGCACCAAGGTTAGTGAGTCGATTGTATGTGTGTGTGGTCTTATAAACAAAGACTTGTTTCTACTGTAATTTCAGAAATAACCCGTATGTAGGTGTCAGCTTTTGGTTATAGGGAGAGAGTTTCTGGGAGGAATACAGGGAGAAAGCCTTGGGGACAAGGAGGGCTGGGTGAGAGGATGTGGGCCGGAGGTCAGACTGAAGCAAGGGGGGAGGGAGATGGGGAGGGGCAAGAATGATAGCAGTGGGGCGTGTAACTTAACTCTCCTGCTAATGTGAGCCCTTAGACAGTCCAATCTGCCCTGCGTAATGCAGCAGGCCAGTCACAGCAGCTCGGTGTAATTACTGTAATATTATTGTGCCTGGTGGACATTCTGTCCAATTCATACTCTTCTTCTATGGCTAGACTGGCTCTTTCACTCAAACCTTAGTGTTCTTATTTAATAATAATCCTGTCTCTTACATCTATAGTATGATTATGATTATTTTTTTCTTTTTATAATTGCACCTGGGTCACAAAGCCAGTGCTTTATTATTAAAAAACTAATGTATTTCTGCGCTAACATGGCAGAATAAGTATTAATCAGTTCCATCTCATCAACATTTGCGCTTATGTAATCATGCTATGTGTTTGGATCTAGGCTATGATTTGCAGTTTCTGCTGGTTTTGCACCTTGGCTGCTCTTGCTGAGGGATCGGCTATGAGCACGATGGGCTGGGTGTGTTGTGTCCTGCATGGGGTTGTGTTTTCTCCCTCCTTCCACCTGCATCTCCTTTCCCTTCACTTTTGTCCTTTTCGTCTTCTCTGTCGACTCTCAAGGCCTCTCCTTTTGGTCTGCTCATTCATATTTCCTGGACCCTACCTCTAAGCCCCATTTTGCTTACCCCTCCAGGCACTGCTACAGAAGCAGGCTCTGGAGAAGGACCTGGATGCGGTGAGGGGGAAGCTGCAGTGGACAGAGAAAGAGCTGCTTGAAAAGCAGAAGGTGGAGCAGCAGACCCAGTGCAAGTTGACGGTATGAGGCTGCGTGGGGTTGAGGGGCAAAGCGTGGTGAATTCTGCTGGTTTGTAAACTTGTTCTCACATGACGCAGGTTTTGTGAACTGTCACAAAGACATAAACTACAGTCACTGCTCTGGATAGTTCAGAGAAGCAAATGAAGCCTTAACTCATCTGTTGGTGCATTGATAAGCCACCTATCACAGTTTATTAAGGCTCTTTTTGAGTGCAATGATGGATGTGCCCTGCTGTAGGAGGCACTCCGGGAGCGGGACGGTCTGGCTGTGAGACTGGATCAGAGCGAGCGGAGGGCGAAGGGCCTAGAGGAGGAAGTTCGGAGGCTGACGCAGGAGCTCAGTGAGGCTCTGAGGCTGCTGGAAGAGCAGAAGGGTGAGGAAGGCCTGTGAGGGATCCAGGCATGTCATCATCTACTGGAATGTGTCGCTTGTGGGGGGAATGCACATTTATAAATGTTAAGCTGCTGGATGCTTCTGTGCAGCCATACATATGCGGAGACCTATTATAGACTCAGCATCAGTCATCTTAACCTTGATTTTAGAGAATTAATATCTATGAAAGGGTTTTTTTTTTACCAGTGACATTGTCTGCCCAGCCTGTCAAATGCAACCCCTCCTAGGTAGAGACTAGTTTGACTAGAGCTGGCAGTAGAGTGAGGATGTTTCCACAGCAGGCTGCACACAGTGGCTCTCGCATACAAATCCACGCAAATCCCTACCACACCCAGTTTTTATGACATAATTTGATTTATGGTTAGTCTTGCATTGTTTACAAGTGAGTAATACTGCTGGATCATTATGAAGTACTCTTTGTAGTCTTCAAATGTGTCATCTTCCGTGTTTTCGTTTGTTGTGCTAGAGAACAAAATTTGTATTACTGCTGCCCTCTGCTGAATACATTTTGTATTTTGCCAGCAGATCTATGATTGTGTTTAGACAGTCCTAATTATGTGTATTAGTCTATACAGATCAAATGGACAGCTTTTATTTAATTTTATTTTTACCATTTAGTTATTGGAATTACAGGATAATTATTTCTAACTGTGTATGTCCAAGCCATTTTCTTTGGTTGAGGTGTAATTGATGTGTAACATCCACAGCAATCAAGCTTACTGTTCCTGCCACTGTTGAGGTTCCTGTGCGATTCACCCCAGCTGGAGATAGCTTGCCTTCGTCAACCTCCCACCACGAACGACTCCAACGAGCACTGCCTGCACAGAAGAAGAAGACTGCAGGTCGAGACCCATCAAGGGAGAGCTGGGAAGTGGGGAGCATAGATCCCAGCAAGGCAGGGTATCCCGTTGACAGAGAACCTGGGGAGGGTATCGACTCCAATGACATAACGGAGCTTGGGTCCCAAACAGACAAACTAAGGGATGAAGCAGGCAGACCGAAGAATGAGGATCAGAAGACTTTAGAAGATGAAGCTGAGTTGATTGCTGAAAGAAATCAATGTGATGTTCAAGGCGTCAGAGCAGCCACTAAAGAACAAAATAACACGGAGAGGGAAAATACTGAACTTGGAGAAGCGAGAAAACCACATGGTCACCTCAGTGATGACCATTTCCAAGCGGAAGAGGATGAGGATCCGCTAATTCCATCCACTGGCCAAGACAGACGCAGCCAGCCAGCTCTGTCGGATCTAAAAAAGCAGAACGTTGCTCTTAGTGATGAGCTTCAGGAGGTGAAGCGGGAGCTAGAGCGGCGGCTTGAGGACTTGGAGGCCCAAAGGAGGGCGGAGACTGAAGCCAGAACCAGACTGAAGCAGGTAAGCCGAAAGCACTCTGCCCAGATAGAACAGCTTCAGCAAAAAGCCCAAGAGCTAAAGGGCGAAGGCGAGAGGTTAGAGAGAGAGCTAGAGGAGGAGAGGGCAGAGAGTGGGAGGCTTAAGGAGACTCTAGCTGCCCTTGAGCAGAGGAGTATAGAGGGGCAGGTGGATGCTGAAAAGGAAGCAGAGGAGAGTGCAGTCCTCAGGGACCAAGTTGCAAGACTAGAGTCCCAGCTCAAGCAAGAACGAGAGGATTGGGAGCAAGAGAGAGAGCTGTGGAGTGAGGAGGAGGATAGGAGAAGAATGGATAAAGAACATGAGCTGGAGAGCAGCAGAACTTTCACCGCCCGGATTGAAGAACTGGAGGCTCAGATAGTGGAGCTGCGAGGGCGTCGGGAAACTGGCAACGGGTTTGGGGAAGCCCCTTTAATCACATGTGACAATGCTGAGAACTTCAACAACAATAGTGACAATGTCCCTATTGACTCTATGTCTCCATCGCCGTGTAACTGCCCCTCTCAGCCTCAGCTTGTGGATCCTCAAAGCATAAGGCCCTTCAAACACATTGAAAGCGACTTCAGCAATAATGAAGAAGGTCAAGTAAAACCAGAGAGTAATCTGGAGGATCCTCCAAAAAGGAATGGGAGGCAGGTTGGCTTGGAGACAGTGCTGTTCCATGATGAAACGGTCCAGCTGGTCCTTGAGCTGGAGCGTCTCAGGAAAGCCTGTGAGACCCTGAAGGACGAAAGGGATAAGGAAGCTGAACGGGCTAGGCAGACTCAGGGTAAGCTGGATGCCCTACAGGCCCAGGTGAACAGCCAGACCCAACAGCTGACACTTGCCTTTGAGAGCCAGAGCTGCCACATACAGGATTTACTGAATGAGCTGCAGGACAGAGACAGTGTCCTGGAGAGGCTGGAGGTGGAGCTGCAGGGCTGTCGAGAGGAGCTAAAGTTGCTGAAAACAGACAGGCAAGAGCTGCAGTTGGAAGGCAAGAGCTCCAAGGACATTAAATCTGTGCTTGAGGTTGCAGTGACACCAAACCCCCCGCTTACATCCCCCATATTACAGTGTGGAGATATCAAGAGCATGCCGCAGGCTTTTGAGAATTTGCATCCTCCCACAGCACTCAGTCAGCAGCAAGTATGTGACGATGGTTCCAGTATGGACAGTTTGGTGAGATGCCTTTGTGTAATAATAGCAGGGAACAAAGAGCTGAAATCAGAACTTGAAGCAGTTACATTTTTGAACAATTTGGAACATAAAAGCACAGGTGATCTTATTGACGGTGATACAACACACAGTGTAGTTGTACAATTACATGCTGCCCTGAATGAGCTAATGCAACTGAAAACTGAGAATAAAGAAATTAAGTCTATGCTGGCAGCTGTTACATCTCCTGGCAGGAAGGAAGACCACCCTTTGAACTCTAAGGGATGTTTACTTGATGATAACAAAGAGAGTGAAGCTGCTACCAAGAGGTCTATAAAGGAACTGCACCCAGCGCAAAGGGATCCAGTACTTCTGAATGAGTATGAACATTTGACAGTGAACCTTAAGGAATCGGTAACTCGAACTGTCAATCCAGAGGAGCTTATTTTTGGTCAAGGTGGTGGAGGCAATCCAAGTAACAGGCCTTCTAGCTTGGCAGGAGAGCTGCTGTTAAGTAAGCTGCAGGAAAAAGAGCTGAAATTGAAGTCAGACCTATGTGTACAGTCAGGTGTTGGATCAATAAAAGCAGAGGAGCAAGATGCCAAAACTGGAGGGGTCACATGCAGGTCTACGACGGACCTACCGAGGAACCAGGACGAGTTAAACCAGTTGGAGAGGGAGAAGGACCAGCTGGACTCTCAGTTAGCTGTAACTTCATTCCTCTGGAAACCAGTGGCTGCTGATACATATACCAAAGATCAAGAGCCAGGAGTGTCTTTGCAGAGCTCCTCAGAAGTAATAATAAAAATCAGTGGAAATAATGACCTGCACAAAATAGATAAGCCCACTGTGGATGTCAAACAATATATAAAAGCTATTATCACATTACTAGGGGAAAATAAGGCATTACAGTCCTGGGCTCTGTCTGTTAGTCCTCCTGAGAAGCAGGAAGAGATGCCAGATATCTCTGAGGGAGTACTGGGGTGGATTGATTCCATAATTAATGGTTTTGGAAGTGAGAAATTTAACTCAGTCCTTCCCTGGTCAACGGATTCAGAAAAGGAGGTAACTGAAGTAAGCCGAGAGAGAGTAATGGCTATTCCAAAGACATCAATGCTGTCCCCTGCTCAAGACCTGTCTTCAAGCAGCAATAAACTGGATTTGAAGACTGAAGATGCCCAAGGAATTCAGACTGTGACTGAAGGGAGTAATTTGATTGCACATGGAGTGAGTCACCCTGGTTACTGCTTAACTGAGGCAGTGACAGTCACTCAGACGGACGCAGAGCTGAGGAAGGAGAACCAGCAGCTGAAGGAGCCGCTGGTGCTGCTGAGAACATCTGTTCAGGAGCAGGAAGGGAGCCCTGGAGTACAGGACAGTGTGACACAGACTGAGCCTGAAGAGGATGGACTTCTACAGCAGCAGGTAAGCTGCAAAAATGTATGCCAAAGTGTCATCTTACAGATGGTTACATTAAAATGGTTACATTTTGGAGAACAGGGTGGGGTAGGCAAAAAGAGAATTTCCCCACAGGGATCAATAAAGTGTTGTTATATTCTTTGCTAAAAGATAACTATAAAATACAACTTTAATCTGGACTCATTTCTCCAAGACTACTTAGTTCATATTTCTAAAAAGAGATTTTTAGTCACGGGAGGATGTCATCACTTTGTGTTGCTCCACTTATGAATTGTTAAAAGTGAAAGACCGTACTCTCATTAATATATACCGTATTTTTCCTCTGTCCCTAGTTATTGGAGCTGCAGTCTGTAGTCTCCAGTCTTGTTGAGGAAAACAAAAGACAGGCAAATGAGCTGAAAGTCTGGAGGATGGCTGGGGACACCCTTACCCCTGTCTCTTATGGGGAGCCACTTATTCAGATGGGTAATGACTCCATAACGGTGGTCCGGGAAGACCACCTGCTTGTTTCCTGCAAGGCCGGAAAGCTTGTGCGGTCACCGCCCGATTCTCAGACTACGTTGGAAGATTGCAGGAAGCCAGTCTCCTTTTCTGGGGCAGTTGATAAAGGAGCACATGGAGAAAGGGAATCCTGCCATCTCTCAGGAGCACATGGTGAAACAGGGACACCTGCACTTTCTGCTGAGGTGATCATTTAGTGTAGTGTTTTGAAGGACATTTAAGAACAGTTTGGGATTTATATGTTGTTACACCATCAAAGGTTGTCACTTTGAAATTCAAATGGTACTTTCTGTTTTGCTACTATGGTCATGCTAAAACTCCAGGGGGAAAAAAAACTGAAAATTGATTCATCCTAATAAATGTTAGAGAGCTTCACCCTCAGTTTCACATTTTCTCCTGTTATCTTTTCAGTTGTCATCAGCTGATGGTGATGTTTTCCAAAGCTTCAAGGCCAAAGCAGCAGTACATGGACAAAGTGAATTGCAGACAGAAACTACACATAGCTATCGTAATCATACAGACATTCAGATATTCATCCAAGAAGACCAGGTTCCCGCAGCCAAGGATACACAGAGCAGAACCAAACGGGCTGATAGAGACTTTGACCAAGAGAATCAGCTAAGAGCAGCCGCTGGAAAAACTGCAAGTGAAAAGATCACAATGGTTGTCCAGGAAGACAACTGGACCAAAGCCGTAATTGAATCAGAGGCCATAGTTAACAGTAAAGGAGAAAATCCAGCTTTTACTGTGCAACACAGTGGAATGATGAATGAAAAGGGGCCGCCGATGCAGTCCAAAGGAGCAGACCTTGAACAGGTTCAGGATTGTGCAGCAGAAGGAGCAGAAAGTGTTGTAACCTCAGGAAAGACAACCTGCCTGTTCTCTAAAAACCCTGTGGAAGATGGAGAGAGCAGCTTTCCTCAAGGAGAGACCCGAAGGCAGTCAAGGAGCATGGCCACTCAGACTGAAGGCATGAACGAAGGCGCAGCAGTAGCTTCCCGTGCCCCTTGTTCCAGTGATCAGGAGAAATGCCATACTGGCACGCAGACAGAGGACAGAGTCATGGAAGAGTGGAGCCAGCCAGCAGATTCGGAGGCGGAGGGGAGTGCCGATTCTCCACCGCTCTCACCCATGGACGCAGCCATGCCCGTGGTGGGCAACATGAACCTGTTTTCCGGGTCCTTTCCCATCCCTGCCGATCCAGCCCGGCTGGCGGAGAGAATAAGGCGGAACCGTTCCCGCATGTCAGCTGCGTTTGACGATACAGAGTATGAGCCGTACGGGCTGCCTGAGGTCGTCATGAAAGGTTGGTGCCTCGAGCATCTGTGCTCTGAGTGAGTGCATCACCATCGAAAAGACACAGGGAAATCACAGTGGTCTACTGGATACATTAGAATAATAATAACAACATATTGTTAGTCTAGTAAACCAGTGAATAATAACAATGCAGAGTCTAGTTTAAATAAGGACCTTTAATAAAGCGGTAATAAATGTATAGAACAAAAATGGCTACCAAAATATGTATGATCTGTAAAAAGGGGTATATTTGCCTTTGAGAAATGCAGAAAAGCATGGTTGTCTCCTTGCAGGCTTTGCGGATATTCCGAGTGGCCCGGCGTGTCCCTATGTCCTCAGAAGGGGACTGCTGGGTACCGATGCCATGCCCCTGCCTCTGCGAGAACAAGAAGAGAGCGAGAAGGAGGATGAGCTGGATCCCTGAGACCCAGGTATCTCACTCATGTGCCCATAGGTTCACAACCAGCACGTTTAGGTCATAGTGTTTTTCCCATAGAAATGAATGGATAGACCCACAAAGATGTGAATACAAAAAGGTGCACGTGTGTGTCTGCGCGTACGTGTGTGTGTGGAGTTTGCATGTTGTCCATACCATTTTTTCCACCGATAATTCTGTGCCCTGCATGGGACTAGAATTCTGCCCTGGATGTCCCCCACCATACACCCTCCTGGCATAGGCTCCAGACTTATCAGTCTGCTATTGATAAGTTGTTATGAAGAAGGCTGACATGGAATGAATTGGATGAATGGGTGTGTACAAGAAATGTCAGAGAAAATGTACTTCAGTGATGGCTCTTCTATGTCGGCAGTGCGCATATCAGACGTGGGCTGTGCTATGTCTTGATAAACTGGTGGCCACTCAGTGACCATGAAACCAGACATTTGCCGGATTCTTTCCATTACATCTGCAACTCCTTCTGCTTAGTTTGCACAAGGTGTGGGGTGTAGTATGCCATTGCTTTCTGTATTTCTTGTTGACATAGATTAATAAGATTAATAACACAGTGTTTATGCTCAAGAAATGACAGTTTATGATTTCTGGACAATGGGAGACCTGTTTCCCTCCTAGAAAATGGATGATTCGATGAAAGCTACTGAGAACTTAACATTTCCATAACTTACATATGGTGTCCATAGTCTACGGTCCTGTTGTTCTAAATATTCTTCTTTGTCCTTTGTTTTTCTGCCCTCATCCAGGAGTGAAAATATCTAGCCAAAACCGGATGTTCTGGTCATGACATGAAGTTTGATTTCTATCCATCCAAAAGGGTTTTAATCTAGAGAACCTGAGTGCCAGACCCAGGTGATGATTGGCTTTTTGTCCTGTTTTTGAGTCCCCCCCCCCCCATGCTAGTTGTTGCTTCTGAGGTCAGATCAACAAAGCAGCTATTGTAGCAAGCATCCTTTCAGGACCATATTAAGAAGACTTCTGAATGGTAGCCTGTCATGGGAGTGTCGATAAAATGTGAGTGTCTTGAATGTGAAAAGTCTTTGACTCTTAAATTTAGCTGCTTATGATTATTGCCTTTACAGAAACTCGGGAAATGTTGCCACTGTTCAAACTGTCACCTTCCTTGTTTTATATTGCCTTTAATTTTAATGTTGCCAGGAATTTTTATGACATTTATATAACAAAGCCTAGCCAGCCTTTAGGAAGACAAAGAGCTAGCATTTAATATATTAGAATCCAAATGTACCATTAAATATGGGCAATAGCTTCTTCTAAGTAAAATTCATGTCAGCTACCTCTTTAGGAAACTCATTTGGTTCAAAAGCACTAATTCCTGTCAGTAATTTTTTTTCCTTACACATGGGGTACTTTGATCTTTACAGTCAGTTGCATATGCGTAATGTTTTTCTGAAGTAATTCTGAAGTGGGCCTCTCTCCATTAGAAGACGTGGATTCTTTGCGTTTCTGTGTTTGTGTGCGCTTGTGTGTCTCCTGAGCCACACAGCAGGACTGTCTTTCCTCTCCATTTATGGCGATCGGCTGTTTCGATTGAGCCTGGTATTCTCTAATAGTCCCCCCTTCCCCCCCCAAACTCTAAAACACTGCCTTTTATTGTGGTCTCTTGTTTGTGAGCCTATGGATATGTATATCTGCTCTGACACAATGATTTTACATGAACAGAGATTTGGCGAGCAGCCTTTCTTTTAGATAAGGTCATTAGATAAGTAAATCTGACGTTAGTTTTGGTTGTAGATAAATGCCGTATGAACAGTTAAACAACTTGAACTTTGGGGCATACAGTATAAATGTATGCTTTTCTGGTGGCCTGTTAGATTAATTATTTTCTGAATGTACATTATTCAGTGATTTGTGTTGGTCCACACAAGTGTAACATTTCATTTGATCGGCTTTCGATTCTTAGAACAGCCGCAGTGCTGCCTGTGTGGTGTTTGTGAATAAAGTGCTTTAAATGAGGGCCGGGGGGATGGTTTCCCAGAAGTCATCTGTGCTACATGGGGAATGTTAGGCTCTCTTTGCTTGTCAAAGGTCTAATTCAGAGCATCAGTGGAACTGAAGATGCTACTGTTTTTAGATTTCGACTTCACTGTTACACAAATAAGTTATATAGCTATTGCAAAACATATGTCCACAACTCACTTATCACACATGGTAAATATTGTTCCTTAATCAGTGAATCAATTTTCAGTTGTGTGAATCGTGGAATTTTATTCTTTTTAAGATTTGTCCTTTTATTTATTATCATTTGTCAGTGTTTAAGGATTGGAACAAAAAGTTCTATAAATAAAAACTTTTAAACACAAGCTGTTTGTCGTTTGTCATTATTACCTTTGATGTATAGACTGCCGAAAGACTGTGCTACCTGCCCCATTCATGGTGTGGTTTTACGCGCATGTGATCCTCATTTGGTAGTAAAATGATACTCTTTGCTCATCTCAAAGTGAAGGTGCTGCTTTGTTTCTTTGTTTCAAATCTTTTTTATGCCTTTTTATACCTTTCCCCCCATTTGTCCTCCCAGAAAGCGGTGGTTGCTTACCTGCTAAGCAGACTAGTGAGGAGAAGGTTGTTTCATTATTTCTTCTTTCCTATTTTACGACACAAGCATTAGATTTCACTCATTACAGTCAGTTAGTACTTGACTGTTATCATTATGAAGCCTGCTAGAGAAGTGTAGATCATGTCATCATATGTCACTGAAAATTACTCAAACTACAAGAAACTTCGGATTAGCACAGGCCATTGTTATTATCAGTTACTATTTTCATTAATTCTTAAACTTGCCAGCAGTTCAGCTGCAGGGATTTCTGTTTCTTTGACATAATAAAATGGATAAAATGTAGGTAGTTATAAGTTTACTCTGCTCTGCATCTGATAATACAGGTACACTATTGTGTCAGTATCTCCATCATTTTATTGCACCTCCTTATATTCTCACAGGCTTTGCTCCATCTCAGGTTTCTGATCCTCCATATTTAGTGTTTCAGTGTGAACGCCAATAGTCCCGCCTACTTGCACACGCAGTTGTTGCAGTTCTGTGGAAATTGATTAGTGAAAGGCTTTGGTGTAGACATATGAACTTGCTATCAGTGCAGGTTGTGAATGGCAATTCACTCATGACATAGCCTAATGTCGGTATCACGTAAACCACAGTAAAGCATGTAAAATTTATATATTTCTGTTTTGCTGATACCACAACATCCATTGCAGTTTTTTTATGTTTATTTTTAATTTCCCTCATATTGTTCGCTTGTCTTGTTTGGTCACTTAATATGAAGAGATGACCAGCTATGGTCTCTCTGGCTTTGTCCTCCATACTTTCCCTTTCCCTGCCTGTCTCCTCTGGCTGTTTCCTCACTAATGTGTACACTTTGCACTTCTGAGCATCTCAGGGCTAATGGTGCTCAGTAAGTATGTAGAAATCCTTGTTACTTTGGACTTCCATTATTTGGGGTCAGATATCACTTAAAAGTAGACATGATAACTCAGCAGTAAACACTCTGTGTAACAAATCCCCTGTAAGAGAGAGGAGATATGTTATTTGGAAAAAAAAATACATTGAGACTAGCTTTGCTAAGTAGTGTAATGGGCTTATACCAGCTTTATTACTTGTCTCCATGGGGATCAGATGGTTGTTAGCTGACGTAAGCTATTGTTCCAACTGTACAGTTGCCAACCATTCTATAAACTTTTAATTGTTTATTTGAACTTAAATCTGCACTTCTATGGTCCAGCACTGCCAGTGGCGGGAAACGATCCTTTTCAGTAGCAGACTGATGCAAACTTCACCACGCTAATGCTGGGGGGGGGGGGGAGTATAAATGTAAACGCAGCCTTTTCTATCATCTTTGCATTTTATAATGCATCTGAACTGCATATGAAGTATGGCTCATTGAATGCACATGGGAAGTCCGTCCATTTTAACAGCAGCTTTAGGCGGTGCGCGGGGTGAGCATTGGAGTCTGTCCCAGAAAGCACAAGGTGTACCTGTCAGGGAACGATCCATCATGGCACACACACTAAAGGCAGCTTGGAGATAGTAATGCAAACACTCAGTAAATGCAGAGCTAGAGGTGGGAACCAAGCATGATCCTGGATGTATGAGGTCACAGCACTGGTACATGGGTGCTGAACATGGCTGTGGTCGTAAACATCCAGTTCTATTGAGTCTGGTTCAAATCCTTGAATAATCTGCAGGTATACAAAAAGAGTAAGAAACGGGTAAAAATTGAATGGTTGCAATCCAAGGGCTGGCCAGTTTTTAGGTGTACAGTGTTTTCTCCTTAGTAAAGCGCTGGGTGGATGATACAAAACCCGGCGATATTACTGTGGACTGAAATAGCCCAAACACCTAAAGGATCCCATCCTGATTATCACAAGCCCTGCCTTCATTACCATAGCATGGAGTTCTAAGGTATTGCTATGATTACAAAATAAATGGAATACAGACATTATCGATGTCACATTCAGATTGAATGGTGTATCATCCACTGGATTGTGAAAAATGTGCTCTTTTATTGCACATATTAAAGGGTAACAGAATTCTACCAAGCTTGCCTCAGTTATGGACACTGTCGAGTTTTGTTCTGCATTATAGATGTGAGCTGTTCTACCAGACCATACGAAGCTGTACAAGAAGATGCTTAAAAAATCAATTTCCTTCCTGAGAAATCCATGCATCATCAAAAAAGGTAGAGGGGCCCTTCACAGAAAGGCTTTCATTAAAAAATAGTCTTGGTAAAAGATTAAATATTATCCGTTAATACACTGACTCAACCTCTCTCTCCCTTCCTCTTAGACTATCCATTTCTTTCTTAATATATATCAGTCATTGCTTGAAGTTCTGTTCATTCCAGGCCTTTGTCAGTTCTCGTCTCTTAGCTCTGGGAAAAGTACCTGTGCCTTCCCATTTCTCTTCACAGTCACAGTGAATAACACAAATAAGCAAGAGGGAAGGAGCAAGGAAGCCATCAAAGTGTATCTGAGCAAATTTAACCATTGGCTCTGAAGATGGAAAGGACAAGTAAGTATTCGGTTTGGTAATACTGTGGCTCTTACTTCAAATTATGCAGTTGTGCTTTGTGCTTTATGCTGTGCTAATTATATCAGTTTTTGCGGTCAGTTCTCTGAAATACATTTGTATTTGAAGGAATATGTTTTAAATATTACATTTTTCCTTTTGGTGAACAAAGACATTTGCTCAGGATGTATGTCACGGGAAAGAGCGAAGATTTCAGTATTGTTGGGATTCACTGGGTGCGCAACTAGAATATTACTAAATATAACCAACCACCTTGGGTTAATGTTTTATTAACAACAATCCATTCAGTGTAAGACTGCATATTCTGGTTGATGCAGAGTGGCTTGGGTTAAAATCACAGCCCAACAGGACATTCATATAGTTTTAATTGACCATTGGAATATTGTTAGCATACTAGAATGTTCTTTTGACAATTTTTTCATATTTAAACAATAGTGTCCTTTAAAATTACTTTATTCTTAACATTGAATTGTATTGATTATGCCAAGGAAATTATGCCTCATCCGTATGAGATTATATGGTGGTCCTGTTAATATCTTGTGTATTTAAGGGGCAAAAAATAAATTAAAAACCTTAAAAACACATCCTATCTTCCGTACTTTTCTATAAAAGTTTATAAATATGCATTAGCATATTAGCAAATCAGTTTCAATGTAATGTTAATGAAAACTCAGTTCTGACAGCTGGATGTCTATTGCTGAAACTCATAGTACAAATGATTAAAATACCCCTCCCTCTTTATTTTATCAATTTGCCTTAAAAACATCTTCAGAATGAGTAAGGTTGGCTGTTCAAGTAACTGTTATTTTTAATTTACTCATACTCACCTGTATCTTTGCTTCAATTACAAGTAGGGCTCATAGCCTGTCTCTGCTTTGGAACACTCTAAGAGCAGGCTTTGCAATACACATGAGTCATTATACATTACTCATTTTACAAGTGCAAAGTAATGCATTTAGTTATTCTTACAGATTATGCAATACGTTTCCCATTTAACAATTTATATAACGCTTTTTTTTTCTTGCTGCAAACCACAAGTGAGAAAAAAATATCGGTTTCTCCTTTATAAGCATATAATTAGCTAGACAGAACCTGAGATCATTCAGACCACAGAGAGCTAGAGAACAGGACATGAGAGAGAAATATTTCTACATTATTTACAGATGTAGAAATGTTTAGAGTGTAATGAACCTTTATGCCTTAATAAAAACAATGTGTCGTGATAGATATAACACTCTTTCGCCTTTCGATTCATTTCACAGCTTATAGAAGGTGAAGTGGACTTGACTGAGCCTTTAAAATAGCCAAGATGCTGTTAAGAATTGGTCAGTAGACCAAATGGCAAAAACTGCCTGGATGCAGTATGCAGGTAAATAGGTCACTCGGTAGATGGCTTATAGCTGATGGTTTGCACACAAGTGGCTGTTCAGCCAGTATCGTCTTGGTTGGAAACAAATCAAGAAATACATATTAAGACGACTGCACTAGCATTGTACATCACTGTGTTTTCCAGTGGTATTACTTTTTAAGTTTGCGTTATCTCTGTGTTTCCTGGCATGGCTGAGGTACATACATCTCTCTCTTGACAATGCCATGATGCAAGTCCACCGTTCAGGCCTTTTATGTATCGATTGAGACGAGCCCAAGGGCAGCGAGGAAGGGGGACATGAAGGGAGCTGAGATGGAGAAGCGATAGAGGGCGAGCAGCTCCTATGTACAGCTCTCAGTATCTCAAAAACAGCAGCCACATCGTTTCCCCGGCGACAGTAATAGAACCAAAGGGTTAAAGCCTCCATTTATGGCACCAGGTTTCACTGGGTCTTGCTGCAGCTAAACTCCCTTTCAAGCACATGCCAGACTAAGCTGCCTGCATTTACACTTGGTACACAAGCGCTTTATAATAATTATATTAATCAAGATATTAAGAATGTTGCTAAATGTTTCTGTATGTTTTATTGACAAGTTTGCTATAGTTGGTTATACTACAAGTAACGCTTATAATTTTGTGAATAAATATACTAGTATTCCCAGATAAAATGTTATTTAGGGCATTATTATGGTTATATATAACATCTATGAAAAATGTGTGTTTCTGAAACAAGCAGATAAATCAAATTCAGTTCTTTAAGCTGTATTAAGATCTGCATTAAGATTAGACTCAATGCAGATCTGTACATTTAAATTTGCATGTGCGAAAATAAATATTATTATATTGTTTTTCTAATTTCTAATTCTAATTAATTAATTGGTTTTGCAGCAATGCTAAAATGCATACAAAGTATTAGCCTATACAAATATTCATGCATATATAGTGTACATAACCTGCGGGGGCATTGTGTAGCGCAGCAGGCTATGGATCACTTCCTGTGTCCGGAAGGTAATGGGTCTCAATCCTATAGCTGGCAGACTAATCAGTCATAATTAGGCTCTAGAGCAAGGTTCTTAACCCCAACTTCCCCAGGGATGCTAGTTCACCTTGGCTCTGACCCCAAATGCACCCCCCGGGATGAGTAAAGCACCTGTATTCTATATGCCACGTGCATGATGTATGTAAAAATATGTAATATACTTGTATAGTAGTGGACTCTAGCCTTTTTAATGCTTGTGTGACATCCTTCCCCATAAGCCCTTTACACTGATGGCTTGCTGTGTTAACATTATGAGACTCATTTTCTATCATTTCAGATGAACTGTGTGTCGTGAGAAGGGAGGTATTTGTTCCCTGAGATACTGGGCCTGTGGCTTGTGTGTCTGCGTTAGTGCCTATTGGATGAAGGGATGGCAAACACTTTTGTTAGGAACACTCTGCCTCAGGCTATGCAGGGACCTTGAAAGCACGACACCACTTTCCCCATGGACCCATTACCGTCACTGGTCATTTCATTTAAAAGTCAGTTGAATCCTTTTGTGGTCTGAGTCTGTGGGATCCTCAAGACGGTCACATATCCTGCTGCCTGGAAATCGCTACACACTTGCAGTTTAATGCACCAAAAAGCATTTTTTATGTAAGTGTGAGTCTCAAAGAGGTGAATGTAGACAATAAACTATGAAGGATAAGTGAAAAACTAAATCACAGTGGGAGAACATCATTGTTATTATTTTCATTCTAGTTACAGTGAATCATTAGTCACAGTGGGCTGCAATCGGATTCTGAATTACAAACGATACATTTAACATCAGCCCTACTGACATTAATTAGACGTGTATTTTCTCTAAGATTCTGCCCAGTCAGGATTTTCCAAGGGGAGTTTCACCAGGGCCACAATTCCTTTTTTGTTGTAATTGTTCTATAATTATATTAATGGCATGAACTTTTAGATACACTTCTTATAGGTACTATTTATATGAAGAAATAAAAGGAACAGGGGGCAAATTGGTATTAACAGGCAAGAATATTGGCCATGAAAAATGGGAACTGTGGAAAAGGTTAATTTG
>JAODKL010000002.1:20279785-20305703 GCA_026780765.1 Petrocephalus schoutedeni | reverse complement strand
GGAACAGGGGGCAAATTGGTATTAACAGGCAAGAATATTGGCCATGAAAAATGGGAACTGTGGAAAAGGTTAATTTGAAAAGTGGATTAAGAAAAGAGGGAGGGATTTGGGAAAGAAGAACAAGGGTAGGCAGAAGAGACTTTCCACCCTCCTGGTTATGTATTACTGGAAAGTTTAAATTAACCACCAGTAATATAAACTTATTATGCATGATGACTCAGAGAGATGAAGAAATCAGTGGGAGAGGCAGACATGCAGCCAGAAACAGGTCAGATAGCAGTGACATGTCAACACCGTATGGTTTTGTCATATTACCTTGAGGCATAACATCATACCTCAATAACAGAGGGTTAAAAGATTTTTTCCTTTATCACTAGGGACAATAGTCTCATTCTCCCGTTCCCTATGCAGCAGGAATTTCCAGAAATGTTCATGTATCCAACCACATATGACTTGGAGTATTATGGCTGCCCCCATTATGAGCACATGCTTGGATTTCAAGGAAGCCCGAGGTGCACATGGGACCAGAGAGGCGTGGTGGGGCATAGTGGAGACCTGAATCTAAGGGTGTATGGTGCAGAGAGAAGAGGGCATGGCAGCATCACCACTAGCAACAGGAATGGAGGATGGGGGTGTAACAAACACAGTAAACACAGTACAGCCAATCACATGTGCTTTATACTTACCAACAAAAATATTAATGCTTAACGAACACTCGCTGTTTCCAAGCTGAGTTTGTTATATTTTGTTTCTTACATGAGGCACTTAATCCATTTGTTTCTGTGCAACTATTTATTGATACTATAGAAATGCCCACCCTGAAATTTCATTCAGCAGCCCATGGGTTAAATGTCCTTTACATGAACACTACCTTCTGCCACATTAATTTCAGTGCTGTAAAGCAGTCATCGATGTCTGCTGAGAACAGTAACACAAGCCAATTATGTGCTGACTAGTCAAATCAGTATAATGAAAAGTGCTTTTGGCATATGTGCTAGTAAACGGAGACATAGCTGCCATAATGGATGTAAGACCAGACTGTGTACTGTTTATCGTATGCAAAGCCCCATGTCTATCCATGGTATGTGTTATATTAAGATTAAGAAAAACTTTATTGATCCCAGGGAGAAATTCTTTTGCATCCAGCTCCGAGTATGTATGGCAAAGACTAACATACATTACATTACATTGCATACATATGTTACATATTATTACTGCAAAACAGACACAAAAGGTGTTGCAAGCATATTAAAAAGTACACAGTATACAAATAGAATATCATGAATACTAAGGAAATACATATTCAAATATAAAAGAATTAGCACAAGAATAATGATAATTTAGTGATGTTATTAGTGTAATGAGAGAACAATGCAGGATTTGTACTATTGCAAAGAGAGGATGCTTGCTGATGTGTTATGGCTGTGAGTGGGGAGTAGAGCGTTCGGGGGGGGGGGGTTTGGGGGGGTGCGCTGTGGTGCCCAAAGGCAGCGGGTGTGAATGATCCCCTGTTGTGCGCTGTGCTTGAATGAGCCAGTAGCTAAATGTGGTCCAGGATAGGGCCACCTGAAGTGGATGGAATTGTTCATAATATTGTTAAATAAACAGATGTGTGGGTCTGGCTCCTCATCCAGAGACGTAAGTCTTACTACTTCTTGAAATTGCTTGAGGTCACTGATAGTCAAACTGTATGAGCATTTATTAAAACTGGATGACTGCATGTATATATTATACATTCACATCAGGGCATTATTATTTACAGTGTTATTTACACGCAAGCCATATAATAGCAATATGACCCCTACATACTGAATATGACGTTATAAAGACATAGTATGCTTGAAGTGACTTGACAGGCTTGCTGCAGGTTTCATTTGCAATGTCATAAATTGTTTTAAGTTAGTAATAAACATGGAATTAATTTTTTATTTATTATATGCACTACCGTTCAAAAGTGTGGGGTCACTTTGAATTTCCTTATTTCTGAAAGAAAAGCAATTTTTTCCAAAAAATAACATCAAGTGAGTCAGTAATACAGTGTAGGTATTGTTAATGTTGTAAATGTAGCTGGAAACAATATTATAATGTAATAATTACAGAGACTCACCATCAGCAACCATCAGTCCTACGTTTCAGTGGCACGTTGTGTTTGCTGATCCAAGTTTATTATTTTAAAAGGCAAATTTGGTCATCAGAAATCTTGAAATCTATTTTGAAATTATGTTAGTGCAACTGAAAACTATTGTGTTGGACAAAGAAGCAATAAAACTGGCCTTCTTTAGGTTGAGTATCTGGAGCATCTGCAGTACTGTGTTCGCATGAAGATGCAAAATGGCCAGAAACAAAGAACTTTCTTCTGAAACTAATCAGGCTTTTCTTGTTCTGCAAAACGAAGGTTATTCCAGTGGGAAATATCTTGACTCCAAACATCTGAACAGTAGTGTATAATATGGTATACATGTAAGTTTGTGCTTAAAAACATAGAAACATGGATACATTTTAAAGCTTTTACAACCGCTTTGGCCAAAGTGTATTAAAGGTGAGTGAAGCCAAAAAAGTAGTAGAGTAGTAGAGTAAGCCCAAGCCGTCTCTGAGGCCAGCTCGCATGGCAGTCCAGCAGCAAACAGCTGTCATGCTCAGCTTCCCTTGCTGATGTGTTGTTTGACTATCCGGACACAGCTACTGAGAGCCCTCCTGTTGGGCAGAGCTCGCCGCTGGCATACGGATAAATGGCTCTCATGGGGGGGCCCTGCCATTTTCCCACATATTTCCCATTTGTCCTGTTACACCTTTTTTAGACCTCGGTGCGTCGTGGCCTTCATGCACTTCAGCTCGGGAGGGGGGGGGCGGGGTTTACCAACTCCGAACATAATTAATCAACGACTGTGAGAGCCAACAGTAGGGGCGACTCCGGGATGGCTGAAGAGTGAGACGAAATGGAAGTGGCTGTATATCGAGTCCGGCGGTGGGCATTAGCCTTGTCATGGACAGACGCAGAGCAGACACGGTGCAGGCGCACACAGTATAAACATCACTGCTGAGGATGACAGGTGACAGCTTCGGGCTGTGCTAGCAGGCTCTCTTTCTTCTGGGTCGCGGAATAAAATATTACGTACGCACAAACAGAGGAACGACTCAGACAAGTAAAACAAGGTAAAACTCCCAAGATTACTGCCTTGGCCCAAAGGAGGGAGGGATGTCGTGGCCTCGGAGAGAGATAGCCCGGAGCGAGTAGGAAGGGCTGTGCCCTACCACAGTCTTTGCATTGGCCCTCCCTCTAGTTCTCTCTCTCCTGCACTTTCTCTTCTTTCCTCCCTCCCTTTTTCCTTCTCTTCTTCCCTCCCTTTGCTTTTATTTATTTTTTCGCCATGGCCATCCTCGCCCCTCTGTCTCCCCCGCCACAGTCAGGTTGATGTGGATATCTCGGTTTCTTTTTCCTTCATGGGATAGCCCGCAAACACTGCACTCACAGGGCCGTGCGCTCGCTCGCGCACGTGCACGCTTACGAGGGGGCTATCGGAGAGCCCGGGCAGCTCCGCACCCGGATACGCCGACAGCAGGATTCTCCCCGCTGTTAACGTCGAGGTAGGAGATGGCTAGCTGCTCTCCATACACCCTTCCCCAGTGTCCGACCATTGTTTATTAAGTAGGAACACATGTACTGTGCAGGGTTGTCATGTATGCGAATGGTAACTTAAAAGATTTGTGAGTTAAGTCGCAAGCCTGTTCTGCGTTGTCAGCTTACCAAATGTGATTTGGTAAAAACCTTTAGGTCTTGGTGGCTGAAAATGCATGGATTTATACTGAGGGACAAAATATACGCATTTGCACTCTTTGTTACTGAGGGGGTCAGTCTAGTTTTCAGCTTCAGGTTTGTAGTGACAGTGCAGAAGTAAAACGAAGTACATATGAACCTGATATTCACCTAAATTCCCCTGAACTTCAGCATGAAGTTCATGTTATATCTATATATTTTTTTGTTGTATTGCAATGTGAGCAACAGAATCATATAACGATACATGATATTACTGGCATTCATTTTATTTATTATTAAAGTTACTTAATTTTTTAAATTTATTTTTCCCTTGACATGCTGGCTAAGATCTAAAATGTTCACTATTGTTTTTCGTGACAAATTACATAGCTAAATATGCATATTTTATATGTGAATTGTATATATAAAGTTGTGTATTGTGTATGTCTACTGTATATACATATGTATATACGTATGTCATAAGAATGTAAGGGGACCTGGGCTGTTAGCTACAGCACTTTGCCCACAGGAGGAAGGTTTGTACAACAAACTTACTGTCACATTTCTATTAAGCTCTGCTAAAGACCAGCCAGCCGTCACAATCGCTGGATTCCCTAAGGAAGCCAGAGAACCCTGGTCTGTCTCACAATGCTGATGTCTAATAATAATCTCTAATCTCTAGAAACCTGGCTCTGTGCCGTTTGATTGTCGTTCGCTTCAGGTTCACCCAAACTCCTTAAATACCTGCTACGGAAATATTTAGAATAATTATACTGGTGGCTCACTTCCTCCCCTCCAAGTGTCCATCAGCCAGAGCTGTGATGAAGAAGGCCAGTCTGCTACCTCTCCCCAAAGGTACGGCTCCAGAGACTCGATCCTGAGCCACAGAGACAGAGGAAGCTGGAAGAAGAAGCAGAGAGATCGGTATGCCCCCCCGGGAGAGCAGGGGGCTGGAATTAGCTTAATCACTAGTGTCGTTCATTTCTGGACCATTTTCCATACTGATTTGTCTAGACCAGTGTTTCCCAATCCAGTTCTCAGGGACCCTGGGAGCTGGGAGGGAGCAAAAACTGGGAAATGGTCTGGACTCCTGTCCACCACATATCTGGATTAGTTTGCAGGTTTATGAGTATTCAGGAACAGGGTTAATGTAGCAGAATGGGGGTCTTTAAGGTGGGGAATTTGTTTTGGACTGATTTTTATGAGTCAGTGTTGGGTGCTGGGGCCCGGGGCTCCATGTTTATGTCTGTGTTCCAGACGCCGTGAGTCACACTATAATACGGCGCTCCTGTTTCTTCTCAAGTCTTGGGTCAGAGCTCGCGAGCAGCACCGGCAGTAGGAGTGCGACTCTGGGCCTGAGCCAGCGCGGCGCCATGCGCTGCTCCACCCTCCTCGCCATTCTGGCGGCGGTGCTGCTCTACCTGGGGCTGGGCGCTGTGGTGTTCCGCACCCTGGAGGCACCGCGCGAGAGCATGGAGCACAAGAGGCTGCACGAAGTCCGCAGTGACTTCCTGCAGAACAACTCGTGCGTCAGCCCCGATAGCCTGCACGAGCTGATACAGGTAACTGTGAACACAGGCGCCGCCGTGCAGCTGGACCAATGACAGCATGGCACCTTCAGTCCTCTTCATCCAATGAATGACAGCTAATAAAACTGTGGATTATCGACCTGTAGGAGCCCTTAAACCTTTGAGAAAAAGGATAATACTGAGTGTGGCCACTATATTATACGAGTACAAACCAGCTTTTCATAAGTTGCTCCTCAACTTATGTAAGTGAAAAATATTTTAAGCTGAATATAAATATGATATGATAAGTAAATAAACATAAATAAATAAGCTACTGTCACTGAATAAGTAAATTGATTACTGTAGCTAACTAAATACCAGTAAATGAAAAGTAAATTACTGCATATCTACAAATTTATTTGGTTAAACACAAAACAAAATAAATATTAATAAAAAAAACATTGTATGACACATTGTTAAACACTGTATTAAATGTTTACACTCATGATCGCTACAGAGACTGGATCGCTGCCATCATCCAGAATCAGTAGTAAGTATTGGATGGCATATCACTATCCCGGGAACAGATCAAAATTTAGTTTGGTGACTAGTGAATGTACATAACTATTGTGCCATCATAAAGTCGAAATTTGGGATTGCAGTGAATTTGGGAGTGAAATCATCATAAAGTGAGGAGCACCTGTGTTATGGGTGGGCGATATGGCAAAAATATCATATCTGCCATTTCTTCAGGGAAGATCGGGATTTGCAGTCTTATCATGATTCTTTTTCATGTTTATTTTTAAGACTATTTTACAAGGTCATACTGAACTGTATAACTAATTCCCCTGAAAACACACTCAACATACTTTTGGGTGTTATCTTTTGAGATGCCTAAAATGGTTTGTCGTGTTGCCATCTGACTTGCAAACCTTGTCTTTGCACATTTTGCAACCTTCGCAAGGTTGGGACGGAGCAAAAACATGTACTGTTTGGGGGTCTATGAGGACCAGTTTGAGAAACACTGATGTAATACTAGGTGTCTGCAGAGTATGAACTGTCAAGCAGGCCACAGTGGGGTAAGCTCAGTACAGCCGGTGTCCTCTGCATAGTCTCAGCAAGGTCAACGATGAGCTTCACCAAAGCCACAAACTCACCAGCCAAAACACCTGCAACCACGGGTGATGTCATGTAGTAGAAATGTCCCAAGTTGTGTCCATGGAAACGAGAGAAACTCACACCCTCCCTCATGCAGCAAATGATTAAGAGTCCACACTGTTGATTTTAACACTTGTAAAAAATGCAAGAAGTTTGCAGATTAAGTACCAGCCATCGGTGAAGAGTTGCCTTTCAGAAAATTACAATAATAAGCAAGTAATGTTAATGTTGCTGTGCAGCAGTGTTACCGTCCAAAGGTGTTTTGCTGAGGGATTATGCTGAAGGATGCTTTGTGAGCTTGTGAGTCTCTGTTTCTCGTAAACACTAGCTTCCCCTCTTGTTTTCTGACTCTGCCAGAAAGTGGTAGGTGCTTTAGAAGCAGGGATAGATGCCACCAACTCTAACTTCACCAGTCGATGGGACTTGGCTAGCGCCTTCTTCTTCTGTGGGACCATCATCACAACCATTGGTATGATGCCATCATGTAATAATAACCAATATTAAAAGAATTATGGATCAAAATGTGTCAAATGTAGTGGCCATTGAGTGATGTATTAACTTAAAATGACTCTAATGAGAGTTCAACCCTGAGATATTTATATTCTACCAAAGGATGGGAAACATTTACACAACAGTACATATTCTATTTTATAGAAGCCTTACTACCTTAAGCATAGTCCTTCGCCAAGCTCTTAAAAGGTGTATAACTGTCAATCTCTTTCTCTGACTACAGCAGCTGTTTGATATATGCTTAATTATTCCTGAGTAAGCCAGTCGGAACCTTGTTTATGCACTTTGAAAAGTACATTAATATTAATCTCTCCAACTTCCAGTCACTAAACCTGGTCAGGGTTGTGCTGGGCCTGGAGTATAATCCCTGGACAGGATGCCAGTCCATCACAGAGTACTAAAATAAAAATTCAATATGTAATTGTATTTTCTGGCTTTAAATAAAGATGTTTTTAGAGAGGTAGGGGGGCTAGAGATTGTAAGACGTTGTGGGGTGTGGGAAGAGTAGGGATTAGAAGGGACGGGGTGGGTGTGGCTGGACCAACTGGGGAATACATTGTTGACGTCCCAACAGCTGGTTCAATAAATCTGTTTCAGAAAATATTACATTACCCAGTTTCTAGTAACCTAGCAACCAAAAAGTAAACAATTTCCAGTTATCTCTCTGTAAATCAGTCTTGTTCATAGTCTGTCAGACCCAATTCCTGGTCTGTTTTAGGCACAAAAGCGGTAGCACGTAGTAGTGTAAGGGCTCTCTACTGAGAAGTTTCCATGTCTCGTTGGAATGTTTTTGTGACTGGTGAAGGTCTGCTCACTGTCCATGCATCAAAATGTAACCAAGCTCTACTGTGCTGAGGCTAAAAGATCTTATTGTTCTTTGTATTTTGTAGGTGTCTAAATTTCTACAGAGTTACTACACACTCTGTAGGGCAGACTCAAAGTGGGCCAAGCTCATTAGATGTGTTATAACTCTTCAAGGTAGCCTAAGTATGCATCCCAGAAACAAAGGCAAAGACTATGTCTGAGCACTTTCTACATTAGTTGTTGGAATGCTGCTGGTGCTCATTGCAGGCCAAAGGGCATGATTTTGAATAGAACATTCCTTTCAGAAAAGGCTGTCAGCTTTACCACACCAGCTGCCATCGGAATCTGGAAGTACCCAGTCCTAAGATCAATATTTGAGAACAGTTTACATTTTAGTCTTTGATCACTGATGAGAGGACCGAAGTAAGGGATTAACCATGTGATAGTGTTGACCTGCCTGAAGTCAATGCAAAATTAAACAGGACCATTTTTGTTCTGAGCATCAGAACTATGGGACTATACTTTCACTATTAAACAACTCATCGGCTCTCATATAGATTGCAGTTTGTGCTCAGAAACAGCAGATGCTCATCATCATTTCTGCTGACGTGCGGCAGCATTGTTGCTTCCGAGGTTGGGGCTTTGGATCTTGACACCGCTCTGTGTTTTTGGAGTCCTCCCTGTTCTCTCTAGGTTTCTTGTGGATACTTCCATTTCCTCCAGATCCAGAGACATGCAGTTAGGTTAACGCATAAACCCAAACTGCGTGTATTGTATGATCGCGTGTGCGTATGCACGCAGTTATGGACAAGCCTCCTGTCTACTGCTTACCCCAGCATTGTGCCCCCTGGTGACCCTGATTGACAATGAGAAGAAGCATGGATTTTTGCTATACTAAATAATCTACTTTTAGAAGAATGAGCTCCTGCTAGTCGAAATAACTATTACAAGGACGAACAGCTATTGCAGCACTTTGCTGTATTGAATTCACCACATTTCTACCAGTAGGCTCAGACGGCATAAGCAGCATTGTCAGTGATAGGTAGATAGATAGGTGATTGATTGATTGATTGATCAATCCCAAAGGAAATATAGGATGTCTGCCTAACCCCCATTGTTTATGTTAAATGACACTTTGTCTGTCTCATTATTTCTGAGAGAGAACTTTAATGTCATCACCAAGACTTTCAGTTTCAGTGTCTAGACGACCTGCCAAACCTGCTGAAGCATAGCTGCAAAGCTGGTTCCTCTCTTTGTCTAAATCATTTCCTCCTCTGTTTCTACCTTTTCTTTTTTACCACTCTTTCTGCCGAAATTCTCAGTGAGTGTTGACTGAACACTTTGTTCTATACCTTGTAATCCAGTTGTTAAGCTTTCCCTTGGTAATAAGTCCGTCAGTTTAGGGGAAATGCTTTTGAATATGCAACATTATCCCCATTAATAAAGTTCACCTAACACAATTTCATCAAGAAACTTTTTATATGGATGGGAATTGACTAGCGACACACTTAGTGAAGCTGCTCAGGTGAAGTTCTCTGCTCCAGGGCTCCACAGCAGGTCTTGTCCTAGAAGCAGCAACATTCAGGCTGTGAGTGCTTCTGCTTAGCTACTGTGCTGCCTGCTACCTTGATACTGTACTCTTCCCCTGTCCCAACATCAGGCTTTGGGCATATCTCTCCAAGAACCGAATGGGGCCAGCTGTTCTGCATCTTCTACGCCCTTGTGGGGATCCCCATGTTTGGAATACTTTTAGCTGGAGTTGGAGACCACCTCGGGACCTTACTGAGGAGGGCCATTGGCAAGATAGAGACCTTATTCCTGGTGAGTTGTGGTTGTTTTTATTAACCTTTACCATTAATAAACACATACAGCAATTACAGATTTACAAGCATTTTTCTATATATAGGGAGTCCTCGTATTACGACACAATTCTGTTCGTACGACAGTAATGTAACCTGAATTTTGGTTCAAGCCGAAACAATTCCGAAACAAGTCACTTCCTAACAAGTCCGAACACAATTGTAAAATGATAATTTAGAACATAAAAACTGTGGACTAGAATTCATGCCACCTTGAAATGCAAAACCTTCAGCATCCTCAGCGCGGAAAAACAGTCAACCTGACGTATTGTTTTACAGTGTGCAGCACGCAGAAACCGTGCCATGTGGAAATGCAGTGTATAACAGGCCTTGCTTTTCAGTGAGTGTCGCGAAGAGAACGTAACATAATGAAAAGCAAAACCATCATTCCATTGCTTTGTATCTTATTTAACTACCATCCAGGAAAAAAGAAGGGAAGGGTTTGCATTATACACAATAAAACGAAGAAATCGTGCCACATCACACTGAAATGTAATGACCACCTGTCATGAGAGGGACTTACTGAAGACCAGGGTGGACTGCAAGCGGGGTTTATATTTCTTTCAATGAGCGTGCTTCTTTACACAGGACAACACTCCGTCTCTCATGAATCCTATCCCCAGCTTAATGTAACGTAATGTGACGTACAATCTCCCCCTGGGGGGGATATGCATATTCTAAGGGAATGTTGCATTGTGGGATTTCTTATTACAACTATTCATCACACCACCTTTACTTTGCTGCATCAGCTCATTTTCATTTTGAAAAAAAAGTACATGCTAAAATCGTTCCACCATGAATATGTGTAAAAAAAACTCAGCACCTTCCACCCCCATGGCCACAAAAAGACACCAAACACTGAAATGTAGTTTGGAATATAAAAAAAACTGGAATTAGTCAAATGATTTGAAATACATGTGAAAGGATTATCTAATGTAATACTTGGCACGCTATGTTGGTGCAGCTGTTGTGCTGACACTTTTGAGGTTCTGTATTCAGCTTCACTAACTGAGCGTTCACACCCCCTATGTTCTCCAACTTTCAGAAATGGCGGGTCAGCCCCACACTCGTCCGTACCATTTCAGCTGTGTTGTCCATCCTGTTGGGCTGCGTGGTCTTCCTGTTTGTTCCCACCATGGTGTTTCAGCGGCTAGAGGACTGGAAGCTCCTGGAGGCAGCCTACTTTGTGGTTATCACCCTCACCACCGTGGGCTTTGGGGACTATGTAGCAGGTAGTGAGATCAAAGTAACCTATGAGCTTGTTATGATTTGTCCTGCTGTTACTGACTGACTGACAGACAGACAATAGCAGTACATAATAGACAAAGAACAGTGACAGTGAACAAATGAATGCTTGTTGAAGGTGCCTAAATGGATGTGATCCAATATTCCTCCCCTTTATACGATGTAGAGTCTAATGGCTGTAGGTAGGAACAATACATCCTAGCAGTGAATTTCTGATGAAACACATTGTTAAAAATTAAATTATGCTTAGGACAGATATTGATAGTAAGTACAGGTAGTCCCTGGGTTAAGAATGTGCAATTTATAGACAACTCGTACTTATAATACCATAAAGTGCTTTATTATTTGATATTCAGGTTAAATAAAATGGTTTGTAATGACAAACGCATGCACTGCTTTGTGATTCTTGTGAAAACATAGCACAGTACCATATGTAGTTACTTTTATTATTAAATTATGAAATATAAATTAAGAAATATAATTATTGTTGTTATTATAAATTGTACTCAGATTTTTCAGACTTTCCTAAAAATTTGCCAGGCTTAGGGAATGGCTCACATTCGTAAGCTGGGGACTGCCCGCATAGTAGATATTGGTTTACCACCCTTTATGCAAAATCCTGCTACTATATCAGCCAGGGATACTAGCTATCTGTGGCTCTTCTGTTTATTTTCTTTACATTTTACATAGAAGCTTGCCCTGAGACCCATTCATTAAGGCCAACGTTCTGTGGAGAGCTTTGTAAACAATCCTGCATCACAGCTGTTGTCTTTTCCAATGCAGTACTTTTGATCTGACTTTAAAGCTTATCACCGTTGAAGTCTATGGTAACATCGAACACTGTCTGGTTTGGCTACTAAGGTTAATAGCATGAAAACTATATAGTATGCTTGGATTACGAACTTAGCTGTGAACAAATATCGTAATTGGCCAATCACACTAATGTTTGGTAATAACAGAGTACTATGACATTCCAATAGTGATTAAATTTGTTTCAAATAATTAGGGTAACGAAATATAGAGTTCAAGTCTGATTAGTCATCTGTTTTACAATGGCTTAAATTATTTATCATATTTGCATGTGGCTTTCCTCCCATCAGCAGCATTTTTGCTTTGTGACATAAAGTTTACTTGAAACAGTTCATCACAATAATCCCTTTGTCTTTGGGTGCAATGTAATGCCTCATTGCTTATAGTACAATACTGTTTTCTTTGTTTTCATAGAGTTGATAACAGTGATATAAGAACATCAGCTTTCAGTTAATATTGCTGCAGTCTACGACCATAGATTGGAACCTATTCCACACAGTGTAGGGGACAAGGCTTGCATATTTAAGTGTTAATGTATGTGAATTAATCCCAGAATATAAATGGAATAATCTATATTACTATAAAGTGAGCTGGTCTCAGGCTTCACAGCAGTACAGCTGACCCTTCCACGTCGTGACTGTCCCCATTGCAGCTTGATATGTCACAAAGTCAGCATGAGAAATGAAATGGGGATATTTGAGAGTTTTTAGGAGCGTTGCAAAAGCTGCAGAAAAGAAAAGAGTTTAATAACTCATAAATACATGAAATGAATGGACAGTGCTAGCGTAGAGGATGCCAGCTGTGTTCATGGCAGCCTCTCACGATACCTCACAGTCCTCTCACGCTAACCCCCGCCATGTGGATGGGTCGACTGAATGTTGTGGTAAACTTTCTGTTCCAGGTGCTGATGGAAACAGTCACCCTGTGTACAAGCCCATGGTGTGGTTTTGGATAGTGGTGGGCCTAGCTTACTTCGCCTCTGTCCTCACTATGATTGGGAACTGGCTAAGAGTGCTGTCCAAGAAGACCCGGGCAGAGGTGAGTGTCGTGGAATATGACCTGTGATCAGTGTTAATTTGGCTTTAACGGCACAGAAAATGAGAGCTTGAAAAAAGCAGGACAGAGGTTCACCACTTTTAAGAACACCAGTACATTACAGGTAGTCCCTGGGTTAAGAATGTCTGACTAACGGACAACTCATACTTACGAATGTACCACCATAAAGCCTGTCATATCAAAATGTGTTACATACAATGGTTCTTAAGGACGAACACCTGCACTACATTGTGACACTTGTAAAAACATTGCACGGCTTTAGCAGTTCGTCAACTTGAGGCACAGCACAGTACCAGATATAGTTTTCTTAAAACTGTTCCCCATTATTATTATTATTATTATTATGTACTGTATTATTTTCCCAACTTATCTAAAAATTTGACTTGGGGCTTAGACAGACTTAGGGCATGGATCTCATTCATAGCCTGGGGACTGCCTGTATCTGTTTTAATTGTATCATGATGCTAACCAGAGTCATCATAACCCATTCCTCTGTTCACTTCTGACCCTCCCTTCTCCTGTCCCACTTGTCCACTCAAGATGGAAGAGCTTAGGGCTCATGCCACTGACTGGACTCAAAACATCCAGAACATGTCTGTTGATTTCCGCATTCCCAACCGCCTTGACCTCAATGACCCCTTCCAGCGACGCCGCCGAAAACGACACCGAGGGCCTCGGCCCCATGGCCACGGGGCATGGCAGAACAGGACAGGTTCTAAAGATGGCCGCATGGCTGGAGAGAATGGCGACCTGCCCAACAGTCAGTCCGAATCAGGGAGTTCTTCGTCCTACGAATCGGGATCGGGTGAATCGGGGTCCTACTCCGATGGTTCTGAGAAGCTGGGTCCGAGAGACCCCCTGGGGGATTCTCTTAGCAATATGGCACCCCACCAATTCTTTTCGGGTCCCCTCAGTTGCCAGGCTCTGGACTACTTTGGGGAAAATCTAGCCTACATTGACGAATCTTCAGATGCGCTGAGTGAAAAAGTAAAGATGGACCCCCTCCTTGACCCTGACTGTCCCAACCCTGTACCTCCGCGTAAGCCAAAGCGCAGACGCCCCAGAAAACAGCTGCCCCAGAAGAGCCCACGAACCTCAATAAACGAGGACCTGGAGAAGAGGAAGGAGCCGAACGGCGACGTCCAGCCTCCTTCCAACCCGCCATCACCCCCTCCCCAGACACAGCGAAGATACTGATGACTCAGGAGAACAGCATTGCAGTTAGAGAGGGTGTTTTACCTGGTACTTTACCATAATCACTACTCTAAAACTGACAAACACATGGGTAACAAAGGAAGTACTACTTCTCTTCTACAATACTCCTCTGCCGCCGCTATGACCCAGACATGGATGCTGGTTTTCAGTGAGTTAGCAGTGTGGATTTAAAATGCAGCCTCTTACAGTATGTACGTATTCCTGTGTGTGGATGTATGAAACTGTACTCATGGGAAAGCAAAGGTAAAGAAGAATCCACACCATGTTCAAAGCCAGCAGGTTATGTGGTGGGATATCTGATCTCTTCTTACTTCATTTAACTCGGTCCAATGTTCTTTTTCCTTTTTGTATGCTGTTGAGCAACAGAATTGCTTAGCTTCAAATCTCAATGCTCGTAGGTGTTCAGACGTGTCCTAACAAGGAGGACTGAAATGACAGTATGAACTTTGAGTAAGCAAACTAATTCATTAAGTCATTAACAGAAAGAGATGGGACATTCATGCAATGCTTTTGAGCACTTTAACCCAGAATTGCTTTGCTACTTCACTAGCCTATGTTCCTGATGCTGTGTAGCACCACCCCCTGCTGGTGGCCAATGTGTTAATGCAGCTGATTTCCTGGTCTGAGTAACAGATATTTTAATTCTCTCTCCATCCCTTAGCTCCTGTAAACTTTTGTCTTATTTTGGTTTGTGCATTTTAGACTTTATAATTTAATATTAAAGCTTAAATTGAGCATATAAATTCTAAGACAGAGTAAAGAGGTTTTAGGAGTCTCAGGTTTAAGGTCAGAACTTAATTCAAATTTCAATTCAGTGTTATAGTATTGTCACACATTTTGCAATGCAGATATTAAGCCTTATGTAATCCAGTGCTACTTCTTTCACTACTGTGTTTAGAATACGCACAAAATATGCACCTCTGCATTTGTACCGTATATAAGTGCATCAAGACTTTTGGAAAACATAATTTCTCATAAAACTCTGTCTTTTCATTCTTTAGTGTTTGACTCTATAAAGTAGTATCTGTGTTGCATCAGTTCTTAATATGGTTATTGAGAAACAAATTTTTAGGTTTTTTTTAACCTTACCTAAACCAAGAAATCTTTAAAGTTTTAAAGTGTCAGTTTACCAATCATAATTCACCAGTAACCAATGTAAAACACATGGTCTTTGGAATGTTTGTGTTAAATATTACTAGTTCATAAAAATGTACATTTTGAAGAAATTCTCCTTTATAAATATGAGAAATTGTACTTTATAAATGACACTCAGAATGCATGAGAAAGACGGCCAAACTTTATGTGCCTGCTTAAATTCACACATTCTAATAGTCTTATTGTATGCACAAATGTGCCACATGAACCTTGAATAAATCTTACATGAATGACTGGAGCCCATAGCTCCACCTTGCACCTTGCAAGATATCTTCTCAGAGGCAGGAGGTTTGCTTCATGGGAAAGACCTCATGGGGGAGACAAAGTGCATTGCACGGTTTCTGTTCACTCATTGGCATTTGAGTTCATTGTTTGGCCACCCCTGTGTTTACATTCCATGACGTGTACAAATAATGAAGAATAATGGTTTTTAGGACCCTTAAAATATTATCATTTGAGAGATAAAACTACGCAGACATCCTGCATCACAATGTCTTATTTGTAATAACACACTTTAAATTTAAAAATTAGCCAGGATACTCAACATTCAGATAAACATCATGAATTGAAAATCCATCATATTTTTATGTGTATTCATCTAATTATAATTAAGTATAACTTGGTATGCTATGACATGTCACTTACCGGTGGAGTTCTGCATTGTATGGAACACTTTATTGTATGTTGGCTTTTCAAGTTACTGTTGAAAAATAAATCTATGATATTGTTTTAATTCACCTGGAAAAGGCAAAATAACTGTCTCCTTTTCTTTTGGATAACAAAATTCCCATAAAACTGCTTATATAACCAAGTACAATGTTCAGGTCAGGTTAATGGTGCACAAAATTGCTTGCCTGATGTATTATTTATTAATTCAAACTGCAATATTAATCAAAATACTCATTTATTCCAACACATTACCATTTTAAAATATAATACATTTTAAAGCAATATTATCCAATAGTGTGGAGAAGATGCCCATTTCTTTAAAATGTATTCCATGCATCCTCCAACCACCTATTGAATACAGGGTCACAGTGGGTCCAGAGCCTATCCCAGGCAGCACAGGGCAGGGGAATTATAGGACACACAAACACATGATAGGCAGTTTAGAATTACCACTTCAACTAACTGCATATCTGTGGACCACAAGAAGCATATGTTCTACTTTTTGACTACTGTAGATAAGGCCTGGTACACAAACCACTTCAGAATTCAGAAACGGTTAAACAAATCCATCCTGGTATTTAAAGGTACAGGTTTCAGGTCAGATGCATCTTAGGTCTATATCGTTTTGTGAGAGAAATGACATCCAGGATGGACACTAGCAGCCTATGATGTTCCAGGCCCTCGCATGACCCTGTCCAGGATAAGCTGTTGGATAAAGGCTTAATGTCTGCATATATAGCCAGGTGACAGAATCTCTATCGCGCACAGTGCTGACAGCTTAAATGGCTAGACTCTCAGTCAGAGCCTAAAGTTTAAGGTGCAACAAATATTCTCCTCAAAATCTGTTGAGGCAGTTGTGTATATGTTGATTCATTCATGTATGCTAAAAAGACATAAAAAAAACATTAACACGATGAACAGCACAAATCATTTCATCACAAGAGTTCTTTCATTGTTAATTTATTAGTGCATATATAAACACACATCTGAAGACTTTTGATGATTAAAGACAACCGCTTATGTGTAGATACGTATAACAAAGGAATACTGTCTTGATATTATACGTCTCCACAGTTGTTTACAAATGTATATCCTAATGTATAACTCTACATTCCTTATTTAAATAAACTCGTCAGACCTCAGAATTACGCATTAGTGCGCCGATAAAGCGCCAAATCCTTAACGGCCGGGGCCGCAGACCCGCAAACGTCACCCTGAGAAAATATAATATCACTAGCTGTCAGCTACAAGCCTCGTATAACCCGCGTCCAAGCAAATGTTTAGCGAACGGCAAAAAAATGACGCTGGTGGCGGCCAAACAGCGACTTCTCCTGTGGGGGGCTGCTTGGCCATTTTGCTGGATACTGCTTAAAATAACCTAGGACGCGGGGGTAATTATACAGTGCGGATATAATCCGGGTGGAGTGGAGAAGAGAGCAGAGGCGCCCCGGTCCGCGCCCTATGCTAGCTCCGCGCTAGCCAGCTGGCTAACGAGCCGCTAAAGAAGCGCCGAGCCTCTGGGCCCGATGACGTAAACAAACACCGATCGGAGGCGAAGGAGGCCGCGCGCGCTCTCACCCCCCCTCCCCCGCTGTCAGCTCGCAGCCTGATTGGTCCAGGCCTTGGAAAGAGAATTCGAGAATCCACAATGTGCAGGCCTCAGGGTCCGTACTGTGGGAAATTTTAATAAAACCGCTTGCGACAGGAAAAAGGACAAAATAAACCCAGGAAGAGCCGAAAAAGAAATACTAAAACAGGTAAACGGTTTTGCATCTACTTGGATGTCTGAGCGAGAATGCATTAAGGGCCCAGTCGGAGGGGCTTGGGCCTCGGCGAGGCCGAGTCTGAAACAACAAGGAGTGACGGATACTGGCTAGCTCGCACCCCGTCGACATAGATTTTGCATGTGGGTAAATTGAAGTAACTAGGCATATGGCTATGCTCAGACCTTGCGAGTTCGTTTGAGAACGGCATCCAGTTTAAATAAAATGCATTCGTGCGGTACTTTTAGGCAGTAAAAAATTCTGCTTAGAAATGCGTTGCTAACTGGCTAGCTAAAATGGCGGAATGCAAGATGTCGGCCGCTCGTGCAGGGGCGCCTAGCGCGCGCTCGCCGAGGGGACTTACCGAAGCGCGCCGCTCGGCGCAAACGCGCACTTCGGCAAAGCGCAGCTTTTTAAAACCGCCATGCAGCCCCTACGCACTACTCCGATAATTTTGTGACGGCGGTGCCCGTTGTTTTCTTTCTTTTTTTTTTTTTTCCCAAATCGCCGAAGGGCGTCCCGCTTTGAGGTGCCCGTGCGCGCTGCTGCGTCCCGCAGCTTTCGCCCGTGTCGCGGAGGCGTCCATTTTCCCGGCTGCGCCGCGGCTGGGCGCCGGGCTGGGTGTGTGTCAGATTGACAGGCTCCGCGTGCGCGTAGCTACACTTCGCGGCGGAGAGTAGCCGCCGCCCGCGGCGCGCGCCGGGCATTTACTCGCTCGCTACGCGCTTGTGCACTTTTGACGCTCACACTGAGGTGACCCAGCGGCAGAGGAGTGCCGTGTCCGCAAAACGTTAATTAATTCACCGTTAATTGGGCATCAGTAGATGCTACAGATGTTGCTGGCTAACGAAAATATTTGCTGTCACATACTATTTCAACTATTTGCGGCTAGCTTTTACAACACCCAGGTGTTAACTTTTGTACATTGTGTATTTTGTATTAGTACTGGCACACTATGACATTTGGAGTGATGTACACATAAGATGGGCGTGTAATCAACTATTACATACTCCGGGAGAATCACGGCACTATGATTTAATTAAATCATGAGTTATTTTTATTCTTTGAAGAAGAGGATTCTATACAATAAAGCTTTGCATTAACATACTTTAAGGAAGATTCCCTGTAGAAGTTAAGTTATAGTAGCAATGTTTCCCGTCACAGATTGTCAGTATTGCTTAGCTAGGGAGATCTTAAATTTTAACTAAAAATTGGCAAGTAACATACTTTTATTTTCTCATGCATGATTTTATAAAGTGCACGCAAGTAAGAATTTACAATGGATCTATCATGACGCATGTTAAGTTTTTTGTTAACGTGCTAGTATCTACATTAAATGTCTTCCTTACGGAACATATAGACGATACTACTTATGAGTATAACTTTATAATGAAATGCAGTGATATTTAGTCATGATCTGATGCACTGTGATGCAAGTTGTCTAGTTTAAAAATCATCCATGCTATTTCCTTGACTCAGAAAATGTGGAAATAAGAGATATCCGAAAATGATCTATTGGCCCTGGTAATTAGATACCATTGTAAGTTTAATATTTTTCTCTCTCTAGGTTATGTTTCTTCCAAATGCAGGAGTATTTCAGAGTTTGATGTGTGTTTAGAACTTTGGCATCAAATGTGAAGGTATGGTTGTTTTTGACCAGTTTTTCCTTTTGTATATTTAAAGAGAACACGTCCACATATTTTAAGGTGTTCATATATGGTGCCATATTTTGATTAGTATGATGCTCTCTGCATTTTGTCAGTGCTGCTCACATGAATTTCAATTAATATACCCTACTGCTTTAATTTGTAAAAATGTCATTATATGTAAACAATATTTACTGAACTATGATTCAAGATTCCTTTGTCAAGACAACAATATTTACAGTATACGTTGTGTTGAAATGGCATTTCACGCAGGCTTTACAAAGTGCATTAATAAAGAATGAATACAAAAATATTGGATAAGAATATACCAAATATAAATCTAACTAACTTTTAGTAAATAAAATAGTACTATTCTAACTAGAGTAAAACGGGACAGACAATACAATACAATACAAAGTGCGAGTGTGTGATTTAGTAAAGTGAAATGTGCAGTTTGTATTTAAAATATCAGGTTTATGGACTGGGTATTGCTGACAAGTTTAATAAGTGCAAACTGGCATGAGGTAGATATGATAAAGGTATTTGTGTTAAAGTCCAGTCTTTAGTAACCTGTTACCTGTATTACCATTATGGGCTCATATTTTACTTACTTTACATTATGTTGATTTCTTAACATCTTAACTGTGATAACTATGATCTCATTTTTACATAGGGTCTGAAATTATAAAGATAATGGACCAAGGTGGCGGGGTGTTGGAGCTACACACACAAGATCAGAAAATGCCCCATACAATGATCATGCAAGATTTTGGTAGGTATATGTGAGTATGCCAAGGTAAAACCTGAGTGATAGAGATCAATGAATGAAGAAAATTATTACACTATAAAGGCACTTTCCAAAAATATCTATGGACCAATAATAAAACGGTTGTTGGTGTGTGACTTGGGTGTTTTTTCTTTTTATTATTTGCTGTAATGTTTTTAATGGTCTTGCTTTGTGCTGGGCCCAGAGTAAGCCTCTTTGATGCCGTTGTCTCCACAGTGGCAGGCATGGGTGGTATGGCCCACATTGATGGTGACCATATAGTGGTGTCTGTGCCAGAAGCTGTGCTAGTATCAGATGTGGTGACGGATGAAGGCATCACTTTGGAGCATGACCTAGAAGCGGAGGTTGTGGAAGGGCCAGACATTGGCCATGAGGACGTGGTGACCTCTGAGGATGTGATTGTACCGGAAGTGATGCTTGGGGCAGAGGTGGCCATCGAGGAAGCACTTGACTCTGATCACCACGTGCTGACTGCCGACCTGATAGAAGAATCGACACACGTGCCTGACCAGGTTTTCGTGGCTGACCTGATATCCCATCACCAGGATGGCCACCTGGACCATGAAATGGTGTCTGAGGAAGTAATGGTCACCAACTCGGACTCTGAGACTGTTATCCAAGCCCATGAAGGGCTGCCCACTTCGACAGTCACCATTGATACAGGCAACGATGAGGACGACAAGAGCACTTCAGAGGACTATTTAATGATCTCCCGTGAGTGACACTACATGGGAAATCTAAACAATACGATTCGTACTCCATTGGCTTCCTGTTGTTTGTTTGTTTGCTGTTAAATGGTGTGAAACCTTGGGCCTGTTTGGAATACAGGTCCACCAAGCAGCTATTTTCTACCATCTGTCTGTGTAATATTGGAAATAATTTGTATTGCCTTTACACAGTGGATGATGTAGGGGAGAAGCTTGATATTGGAAACACTCCCCTGAAGATCAGCACTGAGATGACGCAGGGCGATGATCCCAAAGAGGGTGACTATGGCTCTGAAGTCATTAAGGTGTACATCTTTAAGGCTGAGGCAGATGAGGATGTGGAAATTGGTAAGACTCAAGACAGAAAGATTTAAGGTCGTTAACCTGCTGTACTTCTATGTTATTGTATGCTCTACTGTTGATCTGGGGTCTTTTTTGTGAAGCTAGGCTTCTTGCTTAGCTGGTTAACTTGCCACATTTAAGGCATTCTGGGCTAAGTAGATTAAATTCTTTGTTCAACTACATTTAACCCAGGCTGTCTCAAATCCTAGAAAATGTCTGACTAAGGAGGAAATCCTGCCTTGTAAAGCAAGCCCCTGAATCTAGCCAGTTTGTTTTTCTGTGTTCGGGGTATGGATTGCAGCATTGGGTTTGACTTACCATTCAATTGTACGTCTTCCTCAGGTGGAACTGAAGTCATAGCTGATAGTGACTTCCATAACAGCAGTGCCGTTCTGGATTCAGGGGGTGTGGGTCGACTGTCTCGAGAAAAGATGGTCTATATGGCTGTGAAGGGCACGGGCCAGGAGGATGAAGATATCAGTAAGTCATGCAAGTGGAACTGTAGGCTACAGATCCAGGAGAGAATAATCTTGCAAGTAAAGTGATGTAATTAAGTTAATAATGTCTTTCTTCTCAAACCTTTTGGTATTTTGAAGGATGCTGTTTGTTCATTTCCCCCACAGAGATAATAAAAAATCAAACCATGCCAATTCAATAAGCTACCTACCTGCTTTAGTTACATTTTGTTCTGAGTATGTTTCTGTGCCTTTTATCAATGTTTGCTTAAACTTTACTGTGGCATGTGATCACAGACTGTGCCGAGATGGCGGATGAGGTGTACATGGAGGTGATCGTGGGGGAGGAGGAGGCACCTGCCGTCCAGGAGTCTCAGTTAGACGACCCTGCTGTCAACAAGACGTTTGTTCCTGTTGCTTGGGCAGCGGCTTACGGTAAGATCTCACTTCCGGTGCTATGGAACTGCACGCATTTTAAAACCAAATCAGATTTAAACAGCCTCATTCTATACATCCTACCAGGCTAATGCATTCTCATTTATCACCAGGTAACAACCTAGAAGCTAGGTTGGAAAATAAAAATGGGGCAGCCCCCCAGTACTTACAGATCAGCGATAGCATCAGCAGTAGCAGAGCACTCAAGCAAAAGATGAAGAAGAAGAAGAGAGGCGAGACACGGCAATGCCAAACTGGTATGGTATTTGTTTGGACTGAAATTAACTTCAGTGTTAGATCTCTCATGTTTATTTTGAAGCATTGTCCATTTTAATTGTGATCATATTGCAATATTACTCTTAGCTGTGATCATTGGACCTGATGGACAGCCCCTCACTGTCTATCCCTGCCACATCTGTGGAAAGAAGTTCAAGTCAAGAGGCTTTCTTAAGCGCCACATGAAGAACCACCCCGATCACATGTTCAAGAAGAAATACCAATGTACGGACTGCGACTTTACTACAAACAAGAAGGTCAGTTTCCACAACCACATGGAGAGCCACAAACTGATCATCAAGAGTGAGAAGGTCCCGGAGTTTACGGAGTACACGCGGCGCTATTGTGAGGCCAGCCCTCTCAGCTCCAACAAGCTGATTCTGAGAGACAAGGAGCCCAAACTGCACAAATGCAAGTATTGTGACTATGAGACGGCCGAGCAGGGCCTGCTCAACCGCCACTTGCTGGCTGTGCACAGCAAGAACTTCGCCCACGTGTGCGTGGAGTGTGCCAAAGGCTTTCGGCACCCGTCAGAGCTGAAAAAACATATGAGGACTCATACGGGTGAAAAGCCCTACCAGTGCCAGCACTGTGAGTTCCGCTGTGCTGACCAGTCCAATCTAAAGACTCACATTAAGAGCAAGCATGGTAACGACCTGCCGTACAAGTGCGGACAGTGCCCCCAAGCCTTCGCCAACGACAAGGACCTGCAGAGGCACAATGAGATCTTTCAGGGCCACAAATCTCACCAATGTCCGCACTGCGAGCACAAGAGCACCAATTCCAGCGACCTGAAACGGCACATCATCTCGGTGCACACGAAGGACTTTCCACACAAGTGCGACGTCTGTGACAAGGGCTTTCACCGGCCCTCCGAGCTCAAGAAGCACGCAGAGACTCACAAGGGCAGCAAGGTGCACCAGTGCCGGCACTGCGACTTCAAGATCTCCGACCCATTCACGCTCAGCCGGCACATCCTCTCAGTCCACACCAAGGACCTGCCCTTTAAGTGCAAGCGCTGCAAGCGCGGTTTCCGCCACCAGAATGAACTCAAGAAGCACATGAAGACGCACAGCGGCCGGAAGGTCTACCAGTGCCAGTATTGCGAATATAACACTACGGACGCATCAGGCTTTAAACGCCACGTTATATCGATTCACACCAAGGACTATCCACACCGGTGCGACTACTGCAAGAAGGGCTTCCGCAGGCCCTCAGAAAAGAATCAGCACATAATGAGGCACCACAAAGACATGTTACTGTGATGTTGTGTTGTATAGCTTTTCCTAGTTTCTTAAGAGTCCTCCTTACGTTATAGATGAACAAGTATAAAGATTAGGGAGTCCGCAGAGGAAGGGTGTTCTCTTGATATGCAGTGCCCATCTAAATAAACACTTGTCAGTTTCAGTGCTGGTCTTCTCCGTTTCGAGAATGGTGGCATGAGGGTCTTTTTAATCAATCAGAAGGGTTCAGCATTAGCAAGGTAGGTGGCATTTGAAAGAGGCAGGTATTGTCCCCAGCTTTCCACGCTGTTGTTTTCCTTGATTTGCTGCATAAGAAATGTTAAACGTTTCAGGGGTTTGGAAGTCTTTTTATACCCACTTTTTATACCCACTTTGGTGAAATGCTGCAAGCAAATGTTTTCCTTATTGGAAGTGGTGCTTAGGAAGTCTCACTGTATCCTGTGTGAGTTGTCATTTAAATTGTATTTGAGTGTGCTGCTTTGTTATCCTCAGTAAATATATATTTTTTTACAAACCAGTAAGTCTGTGTTCACCAGCTTCTGCTTAATTTCCCCCCCTCCAGTCAGTGATGTTAATATGTTGTTAATATTTGGCAGACCATTTGTGTTGTGGAGAAAAAAAAAGCTTCAAAAAATGTTTACATACATATGCACCTTGACGTAATTTAGATTATGAAACAAATTGCCAGATTTTAGCAAGCTTTTGTTATGTATATCTCTGAACCTTAGATTGTGTCAAATTGTATTCTCTGATTTGTTAAAGTATCCCAACATAATGAGTCTCATGTTTGTTAACATTCATGAAGTTTACTAGTGTTTTTTTTTAACCTTGTAAATGCCACGATAATGCTGTAAATATTAAATGTAACTGACCTGAATAAGCAAGCACACATAGCCAGCCATTTCAAGATTCAGTTAAAAAAAGCAAAACCATGCCTTACATCATTGCCTGTTGTAATTTTCATGCACTGTATTTAGTAAACTATAATCAACAATTTAATTTCAAAAAGTCTCAACTGTGTACATATTTCTGTGAAGGATTATTTTAATTTGATTTATTTTAATTTAATAATTTTGGGTTTTTGTTTTGTGAAACTGCGCTGGAAACATTTACTGTTGAGTAACCCATTGCCTGGCCGGAAGAAATGGTAAGTGGAAGCTGTTTGCTTACCCCGTGTGCCGCTTCATGGCAGTTTTATCATGACTGATTAAGTGTTTTAAATAACAGAAGTGTTACTTGGGGACTTGCTACGTTTATTGGCTTGAGAGTTTTTGGTGTTCAGATCTGCCACTCCCAATCTTACCAAAGCTTTGTATGTGACAGGATTATGGTCATTTAGATTATCACAAGGCACATTTAATCTTCAGTGAGCACTTTTTTCCCTCCTTTTGATATTAGATGTTCCATAGATATAGCAATTGCTCTTCACTTTACACAAGAAGGTCACACTCACTGTGGTTGCCTGTGGACTGGAGATGACTATGGAGATCTTTATCCAGCAGTGGTAGAAGTGCTCAGAATATTCCCGATGTAAAAAAAATTTCCACAACAATGTTGAACTGCCTAATATATACATTTTATGAAAACTGTAAAATATCATAAACTTTATTGTAACCATGCCAATGAAATATGCAGTACTGGGAATATATCTACAGTACATATTTTTTTTTCTTTTTAGCTGATGCTTTTATCCATTATTCTTTTTCTTAGAGTAAGCTGGGTCAATCACTGGAGCAGTCGGGGGGTTACAGGCCTTGTAAAGTGACCAATGGTGATGCATTGATAGAGTGTTTGTCCAGAGAAGATCTCTTTATGGTTTAATCAATGCTAACTAAATTCATGAGCATAGCTATCTACTACATTTTCTACAACAAATGTATAAGGTTGATCCTGCAAAAGTCATATTTGGAATTTGGTGTTTAAAATAAATTTACAGATTTAGGCTAAGTGATATCATAAGGGTGGTTCACAATTATCATCCAACTTTGTCTGAGCTTTGTCTGTTTTGTTCACATAAAAAGCAGCGTTTATTGGTAGGTTGGTGGGAAACGATTAACTGACAGGGACCGCTTTTCACGGCAGAAGAGCAAATAACCACAAATGTTGAGAATTTAAAAGGAAAAGTAAGACTGAGAAGTGAGGCAAGCGACTGAGATTTCTTTATTACAGCAAAGACAAACAACAAAGGTCCAGAAAAGAGGGAGTGCATTAGGTAAATGGGTTAATGTGTGATTTTTTTTTGTTTCCTTTACTTTATGTATTTATTTATTTTACAATTTGCTTTGCTATTAGGGTGGTCTGAAACCATAGTGGTACACGCTCCTTCCTGAAAATGGCCTTGTTTTGGAGAACTGCATTGGTGACAATGATCAGGTCACATGCCCTATCAGGGGAAACCCAGAGGAGAGAAGTTGAAACTTGCCTCCAGAATACCAAGAGAGATTCCTATTTACACTCATGTCTTTGATAGAGCAACAATGATATGATTGGCTGGCAGGCAACAAGTGTCCTGCAATAAAG
>JAODKL010000002.1:20145777-20156945 GCA_026780765.1 Petrocephalus schoutedeni | reverse complement strand
CCCCCCCCCCCCCCCCACCCCTGAAAGCTTCTCATGAGACAAAACAGCATGTTGAAGCACAGTTCCTCACCAAGGACAAAATTAATGTACACCCCCCCACACACTCCACTATCTCATTGAAGCTTCTGACTCCAGATTTTCTTTATATATATAACCGATTAAATGTTACTACTGCAATTTACGTGTTTAAAAGCAAAATTTCTTTTAAAATAAGACATTTCTTGTGTACACTGCCACAACACCTGCGGCAAACAAACACATACGCACGGCTCCACCCCACCGAAACTCATCAAACACAACAGAAGAGTTTTGAACAAATAGGCGCTTTTATTTTGAAAGCTGACTCACTCGACTGGAATCCCTTGCGGATGAATCTGTTTGTCAGGCTTTACTCCCCTGCATCATAAAGGGGAGAGGAAAGCACACAAGCAGCAGCAGAAGGGCGACACCCTGCCTGCCCCCCCCCGGAGTGTGCCGACACCCTGCCTGCGCCCCCCCGGAGTGTGCCTCCTTCTCCCTCACGGCGGCCAGGTGACAGCAGCTGAGGGGACCCTAAATGTGCACCCTTAGCGAGGCGCTTTTTCGGGCCCTCCGCAGGCCCGATGTTTTCCCACAAAAGAAGCGCAGGGCAATCGCATCACCTGCAGCCACCCCCGCCCACCTGGGAAATCGCTGCAGCCAAGCCGCCTGCTGACAGCGAGGGCTCGGGTGTACGTGGGGATGGGGGGGGGGGCTTCATGGGGATGGGAGGGGCCATCAGGTACACGCAAGCTCCTTAGCCCGACATCCTGCCTCATCACCAAATGCTTTGTGAGTTGAGGCTTCTCTCCAAGACGGAAACTGCCCCCTGGGGTCACCTCACCCTCTCATTTAGGACAGCAGTGACCATTAGCCAGCACCAGTAATAGTGGTGATCTCGCACAAGCACGTGCTCTTCGTGATGAGGGCAAGGAGGTCGGGTCGGGACGGATCAAAGGAAGCCTTAGTCGGCAGGCTCTGACAGTGCCCCCCCCCAGAAGGCTCTACAGCCTGTAACTGTCATGCTGACTGCTGGGGGAGGGGGGGGGGGCTGGTAGGAGGAGCCCCCGACGGCCGTTATCAGGAGGATAACAGAGAAGCGTGGGTCTGGACGCTAATCTAACAGGGGCAGCGTTTCAGAATCTTCCACACACCCCAGGCTGCGGGATAACAGTGCATTCATTTTGTATTTACAGTTTTCTTATGATTTTGTTAAACCCATATAAACGGCCAGCATGAGTCGTTGGCTAATGCTCAGATGGCATGGGGGGAAGGGGGCAGGACTATAATTATATGAACGATGTCCAGATGTTGAACAAGGTGGACCCATTTAAATTATTTGCTCCAGTAAATAATTGTTCAGGGGCCGTCAAGTTAATAGGCACCGATCAGCGGCGGAGTCCGAGGGGGCCGTCTGCGTTCCTTACAGAGGAAATGCGGGCTTGCGGCATCCAGGCCCCTAGGCCAATAGCAAGGCCAGCCTGCTCACTACGCGCCATGTTATAGGCTCAGCCAATAGCGGGAGGCGGGATCTGCAGCTCGGGGGTAGGAGAGGAGAGAAGCTAATTGAGCAGCAAACATAATGAGATGAGACCATTCATTAAGTTTCCTTAACGAGGGTGAATCGGCGGCTCTTAATTAGTCGATGCTCCTGTGCCCGCCCGCCCACCCCCTTGCAAGAGCTGTACGATGTCTTGCGTTGCTGTATATTAAGAAGTACATTAAGATAGAGTAATGTGTTGTTTACCAGATGCTAAAAACGCTCTTTTTCCCATTAAGGGAGATGGATTTTATGGGCCAGTAACGGATATTTCCCAGCACCTTAACAAAGAGACAAAGCCACTCTGAGTTATGATCTGGTGCATGTTCGCAACCCGGAGTCTCCACCACTTCCAGCAGAGAATAAATCCTTAATGAAGCTGTTATTTTCATACACGGCTCTTCACCAGTAGCTGTGCAGGCACGAGCTTCACAAGAGCAGCAGGGAGGGTAACTTTTCCCAGCATTCCATTCGGCAGGGGACAGACTCGTAAAACAGCCATAACACTGGGCCCCATATGGTAAAAAATGTACATTGTGATATTTGACATTTTTGAGATAAATACTGTGAAATTTTTAAAAGCAAAAAGGAGTCATGCACCCTAGATAAACTATAGCCAAAGAGAACATCTGCCAATAGAGTACCTTTTATTTGTCAACAGAGTGGGAAAGGCAGGTCAGTAGTTCACTGACATTCACATTCTGCTGAACTAACAACTGAATTCGGAGACTTGCCCATAAATCAGGAAGTCCCTCCTGGTGCACTGAAAACGCACTCCTTCTTATTAAGAATCATTTCACAGAACATGACTTTCAGGAACATTTTTAATGATGACCCTGACAACCCAAATGTAGATATAAAATTATTAGCAGCAGCATAAATAGATTCTCTGTTGCTTTTTGCCTCGAGTTGTGCCTACAAACTGCTTGCTTTGTCCATCCATAATATTCCATACAGCGGAAGACGGATGTCTTTTGGTGGCCAGTTCTTGTTGATGTTTGTCCTCCTCGCTCATTAAAATTGCAAGGCTTGTTTCCTAAGATGGAGTAGAAGCGTTTTAGCATGACTTATTGATGATCTCGATCCCGCTGACGTTCACCATCCTTGCCATGTGATGTGGATATCACCGCGGCACACTGTGCAGACCTCGCTCTGCCCTATGCTAAGGTCTCCCGGTGTCTTCATCATGACGAGATGATATCTGCCAGACAGCTGGCTTTGCTCTGCACACATGCGTGCCCCCTTGTCTCAACCCCCAAACCCTACGCCTCTTTTATGGGCATACGTCTGTGATTCAGCCCCCACGACCTGTTTGCAAGAGCCTCTGCGGCACGGTCACCCACTGAGGTGCCAGCTGGTCACCTGTAACAAGGAACACCACCCGGCCCCCACAACCCCTCCCTCGCAGATTAAACCCCAGCTCTCACCTCCCCGACAGTGCTGCTGATCGCTGATGGCGTATGACAGTTTGCCCAAACTGACAGCCCTATTATTAGTATCACTGCTGCAGTTTAATCATTCACTGTCCTGTAAAAAGTGACTCCATAACACACTCTGACAGGGAATTTACCAAAACTGCTTCAGTACTCACACAGCGCACACAGTCAGTGGGGGAAATGCAGAATACTCCAACTCCGATAAAATTACTCTGGAACAATTTGCTAAGCAAAGGAACATCAAAAAAAAAAAAAGAAAAAAGGATCATGGCTGTAATCAAGGACTGATCGTGGCCAATCCTGGCCGACTGAAGGGGACCCCACAAAGAGATCTTACCCATAGAGGCAGAGAGGATGCAGATATCCAGGCAGAAAGACATCAGAACAGAAGAAGACGTGACCTGACGTGGGGCGCTGGCAGTTCAATAATAGCAAGGACATGGGGGACGTCGCCCCCTGTCTGTGGGATGGCGGCTTCCTCTAAATGTGCTCTTAATTACTGTATATTTCTCCATTTTTATCATCCATGTATGGAGCCATGACCATGAGGGAAACTCATCACCCTGGAGAATATCAGTCTGTAATTGACTGCTCATCTACAGTAAATTAATCAAGGAAACGTTACTGTAATAACGTCAGTGCCAGGTAAGCCATGTCTGAGTGCGCTGGTCCATCTCTCTGCCTTACCCGGGGCCAGGCTGGGCCGCTTCCGCTTCTTGCCATTCTCGGTGCCATTCTCCAGCGGACAGTCGGTCACCAGGGGCCCGCCGGTGCCACCGAACTGCAAGGGCTCATTGTTGGTGGCCGGGTCGAATGACAGCGGGTTCAGTCCTGCGAGGAGAAGACGAGGGATCGCGTGTCAAATGGGATGACAGTGCAGGACGCACAGGAGAGCTGCCCAGACCGAGACGTGCCAGTCTCTGGGCAGGAGGGGGCCAGGGCAGGATGAACGAGCATTTGTTTGTCATCTGGTTAAAATTCAACAACTTCACTTTCTATGGTGATGCCTAGAGAGCCTGGGAAAAGCACAAAACAAGGAGGTGAAGAGCCGAAAGGCCCATTCCCCATTAAGTGCCTGCAGAGAGGTAATAAAATCCCACCATCTAAGCTGTCTGCAGGGTCTATTGCCTGAACGGGCAGCACTGCGAACTGCTGCTAGCCAACCATCCATTTCTGAGAGCCAGGAATATACTCTCCTCCACAACGTAAAGCAATAAAGACAGAACATTATGAATTATGAATATAATAACAATACTGTACATCGCCCAAAAGTCCCTGGAAATAATGAACAAATTAAAGTGAGTGTTAAGCCGCACATATCAGTCATTTTCAGCGTTATTTATAATTCAGAAAAGGGTGGGGAACCGGCCGGCCAAAACTAATAAAATATTCATCGCTCCTCCATATTTATGCTTGTTTTCCTTCGGTTTATTTTTCAAACGGAAACACGACGAATGGCGTAACCCTGGGCCACCGCAGTGGAGACCTCATTTCCAGGAGTCTGTCCCACAGATTACAGCCCTCAGGGTGGGGCTCCCACCCAGCTCCAGCTGAAGGGACTTCCCCCAAACATTCTCACATGGTACAGGTGCCCATAGGCTGTTCAAAATAGGACATTCTACCCTGTCGGTGGCCAGGACCCCAGGGATTTCTGTTTACCAGGGACACCGAGAGGACCATCTGATAGTCCTGACTGCCCGGGGGACATGAATGACACATGGTGATCCCACCTGACCTGTAAAGCCCCAGGAGACAAGGCCTTCCTGTGACCGCAGGAAGGCCAACTGAGGCCGTAAGCAGACCGGAAACATCTCACCTGACATACCTCTTTGAGGGAGAAAGCGAAAATAAGCTCAGCATAATTATGAGTATTCTTCCTCCAGAAAATATGGCCAGACAAAGCGCAAGACTCTGAACGGCCACGGATGATAAAAGCTTGGAACAGGGTGGGCTGATTCATAAGGACACGGCAGTCACTGACATTTAGCTATTATACTAAATATTCAAAATATTCCTCAATGTCAGGGTGATCAGCGACAGAAAAGCACTGGGGGATTCTGGGCCGCCAGCGGGCTGTGTCGCTGGCGGCCTGTGTCGCTGGCGGCCTCTGATGCAGGCTGACTGACGTCAGTGCCTTTACATCTCTACACCTGTGTGGAGCTCGTTATCTGGACCACCGCAAAGCTGGTTAGACATCCTCCAGCGGATGGGGGTTTAAAAAAGCTCTTTGAGGTAAAGGGGGGGGGCTTGCCACATGACTGCAAATGACCAGTGACGGGAGCCATGGCTATCTGGCTGTGGGACTCTGTTGGCAGCTGGCTGGCTCTCCCCCGGACATCTCCCCTGAGAGCTTCATCTATGTGCGACCATTAGGAGGGGCCTCCTGAACGTGCATCAGCGAGCTGCACAGTCTCTCCACACTTTCATCACCTTGCAAAGAAGCGTCTTTGCTTCCCGCTACCTGGATGTTCCAGAAGTTTGGCCTGAGGAATTCTAAACGGCATCAACCCTGCCAGGGTGCCCGGGGCACAATTTCCCCTGCATGTGACCACCGGTCAAAATCCTGGGATTTTAAACAGGGTGCTAGAAAGACTATTTTTATCTCTACTACCTTCCTCCTCCGCTCACCACGAGGCCAGTCAGGCTGAAAGAGAGCCTGTAACACGAGCCTTTGCCCCCAGGGTAGGAAAGCAGGAGTGTCCATCCGGGACCGAGCCGCCACTGCTTACAGCGTTCGATGTCCTCCCACGCACCGCCCCAAAAGAACAGGATTGTTGTCGTGTCCCAAGCTGAACTTCAGCTGGACAAATGAGGAGACGTCATAATGCATTACATACTGAGGTGTGAATAAAGCAGCTAAATGTCAAAGGGTATCTTCCCAGGGTGTGAACCCAAAATGCTCTGCCGCTGGCTGGGAGGAATCAGAGGACACCAAAGACCCAGCCTAGCCAGTCCAGCAGGCTGCTGGGAGAGTCTCGCCACATCTGCCCAGGCCTGGGGCAGGACAGCGCGGTATGTTTGCACTGAGCTGAGACTCCCCAGATGGGCAGTAAGTAAACAGACATGCGAGGCGTCGGCCTGTAACAGGACGTTAGGGTCAGGGCCGAGCAGGGACTGCATGGGGGTGGGAAGGCATGAAGACAGAAGGACTCGCGGCTTAGCATGCAGATGGCGATGCAGGACACTGATAGGTGGCGTAAGTGCGGCCCGCATGCCCAGGATGTATCAGATGGGAGGGCCGGCTTCCTACACACGGTGCTGTAATTAATATGAGTACTGTAGCACCGCGGCCCCGCCAAAGCATGCTGAACGCTCGGGACAGCATAGTGCTGATACCGCTTCACTACCCCAGGCCACCCTACCCCCAACCAGAGACCTCAGAACCTGCCCAGAGGTGCCCCAGCCAAACTAATAGCTATACAGCAGGGTTCCAGTTCTGGGTTCCAGGGCTTCTACCGGTCCAGCCTATGAGCTGAGGAACACCTGGACACCAGAACACACACACTAGGGCTGAAACTAATGATTATTTTGGTAATCGACTAATCTGACGATTATTTTTTCGATTAATCAATGAATCGGATAGAAAAGATTTATTTTTTTTATGTCCACCCATTTATTAAAAAATAGAACATTATCTAAATTGACGGAGCAAAAAAAGGCACAAAGAAAAATGCAAATCAGAAAACCCGGTAACAGAATTTGTTTCAACATTAACACTTGCTTTCTATATTTACAGTAAAACACAAAAGTGATCTTGCATGACACCATCACATATACTCACAGAGGCAGTTAGTTTTATCCCTGTGTAAATCTAATGCATCCTACCTCACTCAGTTGCATGTATTTGCGATCGGGTGTGCGGGTATGTGTGATTGGGTGTGCGGGTATGTGCGATCGTGTGCGCGTGTATGTGCGATCGTGTGCGCGGGTATGTGCGATCGTGTGCGTGTGTATGTGCGATCGTGTGCGCGTGTATGTGTGATCGTGTGTGCGGGTATGTGCGATTGGGTGCGCGTGTGTATGCGATCGTGTGTGCGGGTATGTGTGATCGTGTCGGGTGCGCGTGTATGTGCGATCGGGTGCGCGTGTATGTGCGATCGTGTGCGCGTGTATGTGCGATCGTGTGCGCGTGTATGTGCGATCGGGTGCGCGTGTATGTGCGATCGGGTGCGCGTGTATGTGCGATTGGGTGCGCGTGTATGTGCGATCGTGTGCGCGTGTATGTGCGATCGGGTGCCATGAGGCCCAGCTGGCCTCTGACTGACACCACATACACTGTATGATTCACAGAGCGAGTCTGTATTGTCAAACAGAGCCCAGAAAGGACAGCATTGGGGGGGCGGGGGTTGGAATCGGTCTTTGTTGCACTACACAAATACCTGGTGCAGGGAGGTTAGCTGGGATCCAACGATCCCAATCCCTCTAGGTGAGTGAGGAGGTTCATCTCCTTACTGGAGGCATACAGTGGACCACACACAAACATACAGAAAGCTGCATGTTCACAGAGGACATCGCTTCCCCTATTCCACATACAAACATCCAAAGATTCCAATACCAATCCAACACGCAGGACGTCTGTGCCGTCTCCACTGCATCCTGCCCTGCAATGGCAGGGCTCTCATGCCCCTGCACTACAGACGCTGATACCCTGCATCTAACATGGTACCAAGGAGGCCTGATGCAGAAGGTTCCTTACTCCCATCTTCATTAAATAAAGCCTGTGCAAACCAGAAACACTCAGTCGAGGTTAATCATTAAAGCCGTGCAGCTCACACCAAGGGAGTCCTTAAATCCCTGTTCTGTGTCTCTCTTAGAAAACCAGACCATGGGGGCTTCCAGCCACCCCAATGGTCATTTACCCACCCAGTGTGGAGCACAGAAAGCTCCAACTTCCTGTCTAGAGATGCCGCCAAAGTCACCCCTGAAAGGGCCACCAGGATCTCCACTGCCACTGGCTCTGACCAAAGACAGTGACCGTGAATGTGTCAGCAGCCTCACGTGAGGCCCGGAGCTTGGGGGCCTCGGCCAGGTAATAGGTTTCTGCTGCTGGCACTGAGAAGTAGCGGCTGGCCCCATGAGCAGACGGCACATAAAACCGCGTGGGCTGGATTGTCGGCCCCACGAGCAGACAGTACACAAAACGGCGTGGGCCGGATTGTCGGCCCCACGAGCAGACAGCACACAAAACGGCGTGGGCCGGATTGTCGGCCCCACGAGCAGACAGCACACAAAACGGCGTGGGCCGGATTGTCGGAACCACGCTGCAGACGCATCGCCTTCCGGAATTGACGCAGTCCAGATGCAGGAATTCCCTGCTGTTAAATATGACTGCAGTATCTGCAGGCTGGAGGGAAGGCTGCCTGGAGCATTAGCGATTGCCGACAAAGTGGGCTGGGCTGGGCGGGGGGCGGGAACCAGCCAGCCAGCGCCCTCCCTGGTGCCACCCCCACCCTAACCTCAGCCGCTTGACATGTCCCAAAGGTCAGATGACACCCCCCACCGCAATGACCTGCACATCCGGCACGCCGGCAGAGCTCATTCCAAAATTAGCCAAGGTGACAACTTGTATTCTGTAAATGCCGGCAGAGGTGGCAAAGAGGCCTGAGTAGGGCTGCCCACAAAAGGGGCAAATGCAGGCCCCCCCCCCCGACAGGTGACGGCTTATCGTGTAAGCAGCCGTGTGCCAAGTAGCCGAAGACCTCAAGTGTCCTGCTAGCCTGGCTTCTCGCTCTGTGCCACTCTGTGCTCTGTATTTATAGCAGGATAAATTTAAACGGCGCGCGGCATGCTGGCTGGAAAAGCGGCGTGGCTCCGTTAATACCGGGTGGGGGCTCCACCTCTCAGGGAACGTGACGAATCTTAATGAGTAAATCTAAGGCACATATAAGTCGGGACTCCAGGCAGACACGCGCCCCCCAAGGCTGCTGATGGCAGGCAGGGGGGTCCAGCCACCGCCTCAGCGCAGAGGGAAACTCCTGGCAATATGCCGCAATTGAATCGCCGGTGGAATCTGACCCAGGTTAGCAGAACAGCGTGTGCGCCCTTCGCCGAACCCAGAAGGCACCGTACCGTTTTTCCAATTCATACTCAGCGACTATGGGGGCTGGAATGGGCTTCAGGACACCTGCCCTGGGACACGTGGGTAAAGGCCCCACGACACACACACACACACACACACACACACACACACACACACAGCAGCTGGAGCATGTGCCCCTGTCCCCTGCCATCCATCACCCTCAGGCAGACGTGAGATAAGCTGGGGTTTAGCACCCAATTCGGCCAGGCTTACTGATATTACGGGAGAGCTTGTCACCTGGATGGATAAGTCGATGGAGAGGAATCCCCCGTAAAGGGGCAAACATGGCAGGAAAGAGGGGGGCCTGACTTAGCGATACCCTGGGGAAAGGGGGGGACCTAAAAGGATTGTTTGCTAACGCTAACCGGGGGGGCCATGCTGACATTCTCAACGCACAGCCAATAGAACTGTGCCAGTTTGGGGCAGGAACGGAAAGGGCCCTTCGGGGGGACGCAGCTCTTAGGGCTCCTAGGGGACAGGAATCTGATGTGGGCGGGGTTCCCTCAGCAAATGTCCTGCGACAGCCGGAGAGAGGCTCAGGACAGGCTCTGCTGCTGCTACTGTAGACCAGGGATGGCCAATCTTATCCGCAAAGGGCCAGTGTCTATGCAGGTCTTTGGGATAACCTTTAGGTCAGCTGTTCAATCCCAGGTGTGAGGGCTCCTCGGCCAATCAGTGCTCTGATTAGTAACACAATTAGGGAGCTGCAGCGAAAACCCGCACACACAAAGGCCCTTCATGAATAAGATTGGCCACCCCTGCTTTAGACAGACAGACCCAGGTGCCAAGGTGAGGCAGAATGAGAGCACACACCCCACCAAGCCCTACCCCAACACACACACACACACCCCACCAAGCCCTACCACAACACACACACACACACCCCACCGAGCCCTACCCCAACACACACACACACACACACACACACACACACACACCCCACCAAGCCCTACCCCAACACACACACACACAAAGATGGCAAACTAAGACAGATATAAGCAGGAGTGATTATATCTCATTTGACCTGAAACAAATGGTCCCTAGAGGAAACAACTAACAGAATAAACGTACATAAATATAAGTGCGCGCGCGCCCACAAAAACACACACACACACACACACACACACACACACACACACACACACAGCAAGACCCACTCATCGCAAGGGAATTTATTTCTGCATCCTCTCAATTTAGCCTAAAATTGGTTACTGGGATTCCCTCCAGACTAATAAGAGCTCATCCTAACCCAAACAGTGGAAAACTTGCCCATATTTCTTGCTGTATGGCACAGATGGAAATAGTGCAGTAAATGCGCACGGCTAGTGGGTGCAGGAAATGCGAGCAATGCAGCCCCATCAGCGATGATCTGGCAGGAGCCTGGGGTTAAATGACAACACGGACCGTGTGGAAATAATGTGATGGGTATTCATTATATCAGTGACAAGGAGAGAATTCCAGCTCACCCCGTCTGCCCCCCCGCAGCCCCGCGGGGATCTGGTGAAGGTTAATTTATTTAAATCTCCCGACCACTCATTTCAATTCCATTAAACAAAACTAATGAATCTTTCGTTTGCAGTCTAATCAGCTTATCCTGTCAAAGTCCCCAGATCTTTCCAGGAACACAACAGCCGGGGAGTAAGAGGAAACTTCCAGCTTTCACCCACAAAGGCTGAAAGTGGGAAAAGGTCGCCTCGGCCTCTGTGTGGTGCCATTCCTGTGACCTGAGTGCGTGCGTGTCACTCCATTGAGGGGACAGCATGTGCTCAACAGGGCAGCTGACCCAGGCTGGGGACTTCATAAGCTAAAACACTGCTCCTCACCTTTGGAGCCTTAAAGAGATTCTCAGGGATAGGGATATCTGTCTCCATGCTGATCGTTTAATTGCAGGTTACCTTCTCACGGCAAAAATTAAAAGCACAAAAGCAGAGGAGGCTTGTGACACGGATGTTTCAACATCGCCCATTCACACTCCGACACAGTGGGGACTGGACCTCAGCACAGCCGTGAGAGAGCTAAGTGGGGACTGGACCTCAGCACAGCCGTGAGAGAGCTAAGTGGGGACTGGACCTCAGCACAGCCGTGAGAGAGCTAA